>OU343119.1:3434901-3634901 GCA_910594885.2 Bibio marci | reverse complement strand
ATGCTGCGCAGCATGATAATGCTAGACAACAAATTGCAAGACCGGTCAAAGAAACGTTAGATGCACTTGAATGGGAAGTCCTACCCCACCCGCCATATTCACCAGACATTGTTCCATCAGACTACCATTCCGTTCCGGTCGATGCAGTCACCCCTTTCTGCACACCGGTTCAATTCATACGATGATATGAAAAACTGGCCTGAATTCATGGATTACCTCAAAACCTAAGAAGTTCTTGTATGAGGGAATCCATCAATTGCCACAAAGATAGTCAAAATGGTTGTAACTTCAGATGGCAAAGGAGGTAACTACAATTATTAATAAACGTATTTATACAGTTGTACAAAAAGTCACTACAAAATTCTAACAAAATTGTGTCATTCGTAAATGTCTAATTGAAATTAAAAAAGAAGCAGTAAAAATGACTTCCTTGGGACAATCTAGTGCAAAAACACGATCATAATTTAAGCAGAAAAATAAAAATATTAAATCCGTTTGTTAAAAAAAAGAAAAAAAAAGGTGTCAAATCAAAGATTAATTGCCAAGAAAAACAATTATAATAACGATGCCGCCAATAAATTAACGATAGACGACAACATTGTAATAATTACAATTGGTTGGTGTGCCCCGAAACTGAACAACCATCAATATTTTGAGTATTTGTTCAGTTTAATTTTTGAAAATGGAAAAAAAATGATTTGCACAAATTTTTCAATGATTTTTCAATTACAACAAAATTAGGTGCAATGGAAAAATTAATTAATAAATTTCCAGTGGAACTTTTCGGAATTAATAGTTCCAATTTCATAAATTCACAAAATCTATTTTAATTCATCCGTGAATTTATCTGCTTAAATTATTATTTGTATTCTGTATCACCACATGGACGAAAAAACCCATCCATTTGCAGAACCGCTCCATGCACACAACAATTGGTCTGGAGAAAAAGTACTAAAAGTACCACCATAAAATTCTCTGTCCAAAAATACAACGCTAGAAAGTATTACAAAAATGGAGTAAAATTATCATACATTGCCGGTCCCACGGGCATTTAATCTTCATTATTTATTGTATATAAAATCTATCTCGTTGTCTATGTGTCCCGGCAATTTATAAATGCATAAAATTAAAAGAAAATTTCAATAACTTCTATTAAATTCCAAATCAATAATTTCAATAAGAATGCGTCAAACAATTGATATTATTGAATAATTTGACCGAGAATAGCGAATTGTTAAGCATTTTTTTGTTCACTAACACACACACACACACACACACACACTCAAAATATTATCGGATAATAATCAAAATTTTTATCTGACCCAAAAATTGTAATTTAATGATTTTTTGGAAGAGAGAATGTACTGAATTTTTATAATAAATTTGTAAAAATTTTTATCGGTGGTAAAAAAACTTCACACACACACACACACACACACACACAAACAAACAAAAAAAAAAACCGCAAACAAATATGATCGGAATTTTAATTAAATTAAATTTTGTATTGTTACAAGAATTATAATTGGTGAATTATTTAAATTTATTAATTCTTAACGCTTAACCGTAACGTAACGTAGCATTTCTCTGTGTGAAGTTTTTATGTCATTTAGTTTTTAAAAATTTTATTAGTTTTATTTTTAATAGTTTTATGTTTTACATATGGGAAAAAAAAATACAACAACAACAACAACAACAACAAATAAATAAAAAGCAATAAAAACAGTTGTCAAAGCGGCTCATATTCGTTTTCTAATTATTTTTAATATATATCACACGATGATCTGTTCTTAAGTAATCTAATTTGTATTGTGGCAGTAGTCAGACGGTATACGGAACGACAATTACAATATCAATAACCTTTGTACAAATATCATTTAATTGGTACGATAATTGGCCCAGACGAAAATATTCCATTGATCGAAAATTTCGTGTTGTGTTTATCCAAATATCTTCAATCTATTCAAAATATTAGCGGCAATCGTCCGTAAAATTCAATAAATTGTAAATAAAAGTTAAACCTATGCATTTTTAGTGTCGCCATACGTAAGAGTAATAGTCAATGTTCAAAATTTTGGAAGCATTAGAGGATCTCGCCAAGGAAGTTAGACTCTACTCTAGCAACATCACAAACATAATACGGTGACCATACGCATATTCTAGAATGGAACGTATACTAGTGCAACAAAAACAATGCCCTGGATACAATAATAAGGGCAAGTAAATTCACGGAATTCACGATAAATAAAACAACTCAACATAGAATTGGCCCTATTAAACACCCAATCAAAATGAAATTTATAAATAAGTTTACGATCAAGATACACACCGAGATCAAGTGCACTTTCAATATTTTGTGTAAAATATTACCGTTCAATTGGTAAGAGACAGTGACATCGTTATTTAAACGTTTAAACTTTCATTATTTTCCACTTGTCAATATTTAAAAACATACAATTTTTAAAAAAAAACCACTCGTAAAATGAATTAAGGTCCGGTTTGTAGCAACGATGAATCGTCCGATGAATCAACTGATCTATAAATAGATTTCACGTCATCCGCTTATGTATTTTGCATTCAGAGGATTTAAAAATCGAAAGCAATTCGTTAAAATATAAAATAAATAAAATAGATCCCAAATGACTGTCCTGTGGTACACCGGACCAATGTGCAAAAATTGTCAGAAAACTTATCATCAATTAACACCGTACAAGAACGACCATTCAAATAAGTATTGAACCCATTGAAACAAAATTGTAATCGAAACCCATCGCCACTAGTTTAGCAATCAAGATAGAGTGTGATGGTTTGTCAAAAGGCTTACTAAAGTCAGTAAATATACAATCATTTTCGGATTTTCGGTTGAATTTATCAAAACAATACATAGAAAAATCCAATAGATTTGTAGTCGTCGATCTACCACGAACGAAACCATGTTGCTCGGGGGCATATAATCGATTTCATTTCAAACATAATGGTGGAAGTTATAATGATTCTTTCAAAAATTTTTGGAATAGCAGATAATCTTGCCACAGATCGATAATTACCAACATCATCCCTACCCCCATTTTTATACAGCGGAATAATGTAAGATGTTTTCCACATTGCTGGGCAAAAAAACAACCAGTGACAGTGATTTATTAAACAAAATAGATAATGGTAATGCCAATAAACATTAGCACATTTTCTCAGAACCACTGCAGGAATGCCATCCGGTCCATATGAATATTTATTTTTACATCCCATAATTGCGTTGTGAACATCGTCATTGCTCGAAAATAAAGTAATACCAGCCAAATAATTAAATGATTCAATGTTAGAAGTATTAATATTATTCGCCCCGTTATCACACATTTTTCATAAGACATTTTAAAATAATCGGCGAACATGTTTCAATATTGAATTAGTATCAGTCCCCAATCATATTATTGTAACGCATTTCGGATGGGTAACCACACGGACGCTACGCTTGTTATTAACATAATTCCAAAATTCGCACGCATTGTTTTTCAAATTCGATTCAATTTTGAAAACATAATACTCGATATCGTGTCTTAGTAAGATTATTAAATGAGAAAACACAAATCTTACTTACTTCTTAGGTCTTAGGATCACACGATTTTTAAAAAAAAAAACATTTCAATGGCACTACGCCAAGAAAACATTCGAAAAATAAAATTATAAAAACAAATTAAAGCCTAATCAAAAGTGAAGTCAATCCAATATTTTCCATTCAAATAAGTTTAATTTTGCATTCAATTCATTGAAATTAGAATGAAAAAAACTATAAAGTCCATCATTTGAAAGCGTAGACTTATCGTTGTAATTTATCTTCAAAATAAATGTTGGATGATGAGGATGATCCTCAGGTACAATACCATCATCATTACAACGAATTACATAACTATCCGACTCTTCGGAAGCGAAAACCAAATCTAAAATTCTGTCATTACCATTTTTGATTGAATTTTTGTTGTTGTAAATCCCTGAGCTGAAATATATTATCCAAATATTTGTTTTTCAATAGTAGATGACACATTAAAAGGTATTAAATAATCGTCATTATTGGTGTGAATCCAGTCAATTAGGTAAGTTAAAATCGGCAAATAATTAAAATCTCATCGTTACAATTACAAATATTTACGGATACATGACGAATGTCAATGATTAGTCAGATAAATCACTAGATGGTGGAATATAAATACAAAAAAAAAAACAAACACCTAGTCTCAAATTCAATACGAACACATGTAAATTCCAATGTGGCATACTCATCGGAAAGTAATACCCTGGTGCCAGGAAATTTGCGACCAATAAGTCATCAATGGTTAATGTTTTGTTATTAGTTTAGTTTAGACCCACCGCTGCTGATAGTTATCGATTGTTGGTAGAAGCTTACCGTAAACATGCTCCAAATCAAAAAACTTGTGTACGGTGGTTTACACGCTTCAGAAATGGTGATTTTGAAGTGGAAGACAAAGAACGGCCAGGTCAGTCAACAGAATTTGAAAGCGAAGAATTGCAGGCATTATTGGCTAAAAATTCGTGTCGAACGCAACAAGAGCTTGCATTAGAGTTGAATGTAGATGCCGCTACCATTTCTAGACGGTTTGCATTCAATGGGAAAGATCAGAAAGCTAGGAAAATGGGTCCCACATCAACTGAATGAAAATCAACTCAAAGGACGAATCGATGCATGCCATAAACATCTTGCCGAGCACAAAAAACATAGTTTTTTGAGTCGAATTGTCAGTGGCGATGAAAAGTGGATGTATTACGACAACCCTAAACGTAAAGCATCATATGTTGATCTGCCGGCCAACCATCAACTTCACAATCAAATCAGCGATATTCATTGCCAGAAGGTAATACTGTGTGTAATTTGGTGGGATCAGAAAGGTGTGGTGTATAACGAGCTGTTAAAACCAAATGAAATGGTTACAGCTGATCGCTACCGACGACGACGACAACTGGGCGAATTGGCAAAGAAATTGAACGAAAAACGATAGCTCGAAAACACCACAAAGTTTTATTTCACGATGACCAGGCCAGACCACATCGTGTGCAAACATCGTTAAGGAAAAAATAAAGAGGCTCGGTTGGGATCATCTTGATCACCGCCCGTACTCTCCAGACCCTTACTCCTTCTGATTACCATTTGTTCCGATCAATGCAGGTCAGCCACAGACAGATGTACGCTTTCGAAATGCTGAAGAAGTGCGAAAATGGGTCGATGAATGGATTGTGACAAAAGATGAGGAGTTCTTCAAACGAAGAATCAACAAACTTCCCAAAATATGGGAGGTAGTCAAAGCTAACGATGGGCCATACAAATAAATGCCATTTTCAAGCCAAAAAATCGACATTATTAATGCAAGGTTCTAATACATACGGCAATAGATAGATTTACCAGAAAAACTAGATAATTTCAACGATTGAACAACGTTCCTGCGTACCCGAATTGACACCGCAGAGAAATGTGATCGCGCAGGCGTCATAAACTAAATTAATTAATTACAGTTACATTTTATATTGTTTTTAAAAATAATAAATAAATATTTATTGTTGTTATTTTTGCTTAAAAATAAATCAGATCACAAATACAAATATATAATTTTTCTGCAGATAAAATTAATAGTACACAAATGTCATTTAATATGGGCGCGCATATAAGCAAAAACAAAACAAAAAAAGATACATTGAAGATGGTGAAGATGGTGGTGAAGATGGTGGTGAAGCTGAAACATGAAGGAAAACAATGGAATAGAAAAAAAAACAACAATAATAATACAAAAATACAAAAACAACACGAAGCGAAGAAAACCATAAATAATTGTTAGTATTTCTTTAACTTGTACTATTGTTGTTGTTGTTGTTGTTATTATTATTTTATTTCTTCCTCTCTACCATTGAGTGGTGCTCAATATCATTTATCAAACACTTATTTTTATCAACTTACATAAATCTATCAATAGATTCTTAACTATATATCGTTTGTTAAAGCATATCCGATAGGCATTGCACACATAACAAGAAAAAATAAATAAAATTCCTTGTGTATACGAGTGTGTGTGTGTGTGTTTGTGTGTTTGTGTATAGATTTTACCAGCTTTTACGATATAAAAATTCTAAAGAAATATTTAAGAAACAGATTACACAATTGTGTGTGTGGTTTACAATAATATTTCACATATTTTCAATTTTCAGTATTTATACAAAGTTTGTTGTGGCATTTTTCAGCCGATCTATCAATTCGAATGGCTGTGTTGTGTGGATGGACTCTCGGTTACGGAGAGAAGCCAAAGGATTAAGAAATAATTAAGATGAAATTTTAACCTATGTCTATTTGTTAATAAGAAAAATGTGGCCAACGATTGTAACGTAGCATTATATTACTGGGATTTTGTCGGCAAGTCTATGTTCATAACCGGGTTTATCCGGGAGACAAAGAAAGTTCCTTTAATGCAAAACCAGGGAAAGTTATTTTATGTGATATTGTGTACCATAAAATATATTTGGTGTGTGTGTGTGTGTGTGTGTGTGGTATGTACAAAATTATGAGTAGGAAAAAAAACTTATATATGGTGTTCCAATATAGGACTGTGGGTTATTTTGCGTCGAAAATATTATAATAACATTTTGGCCGATACGACTAATCGGTACAAAGTTACACGCAAGTAACTAAATTTTCAATCAGAACTTGTTTTGCACTCCAACGGGGTGCAATATCTCTAGAACTAATTTCATCGATTTTAAATATTTGGTACACAATTAGCATTCGCATATTGAGATCTTTAATTTGACGTTAAGATAAGGCAATTTGGGCATGTGGTGGTTATCAAGACACTTACAGTAATGTTGACAATTAGTTTAACGCCATTTTTCTTTTTAAGAGTTTGTTCGAGTATAAGTTGAAAAATTAGGATGAAAAATTTTTTTCGGTATAAGTTTAAAAACTTGCCACATTCATACGGTTTCGATTAAGCTATAGCGTTGCGATGGGTCTCAACTGGTTCCAGAGAAATTCACAAATAACAACAACGATGTAGGCATAAAATTGATTTTCGCTATGGATAAATTTGATCTGTTCTTTGCTTTACCCAAAACCAACAATATGAACGTGACAGAAAACTAATTCCACACACTCCAATGCATTCACACAAACCTTCACACACACACAAAAATCACCACACACATTAACGCACAAACGCACGCGCACACACATCATCACAGTTTTACACAAACAAAGCCTAAAGTAGTTGCTGAAAATATGCTCCTTCACAGCTCGCGAATACATAGACAAAAATGCTTTTCAATAGACCGAATCGCTCTAAGTGTATGTTGTGGGTTGTGACGAAGTTCTTGGATACTGGCTTCAATACGTTGAATCATCTCTTCGCATGAATTAATCACAGTTACATACATTTTTTTAAGGCAACCACATAAATAGAATTCCAACGAATTTAAGTCTGGAGAATGTGGCGGCCACCTTTATGGGGCCACATCTGCAAATCCATCTTTGATTGAGTGCAGATGTGGCTTCCACATGATGGTGCCATAGGGCACAATGGACGGAATGTTAGATCCTGACTGGCCGCAAACTTTTATCAAAGATGAATGGTTCTCCAGACTTAAATTCGTTGGAATTCTAATTATGGGATTGCCTTAAAGAAAAAATCTATACAACTGTGATGAATTCACGTTAAGAGTTGAGTCAACTAATTGAAGCCTGTATCCACAAGAACTTCACCACAAGTCACAGCAAACACTTAGAGTGAGTCGGTCTATTGAAAAGCGTTGTTGTCTATGTATTCGCGAGCTGTGAAGGAGCATATTTTCAGCAATTACTTTAGGCTTTGTTTGGGTAAAACTGTGATGATATGCGTGCGCGTGCGTTTGTGGGTTAATGTGTGTGGGCGTTTGTAATTTGTGTGTGTGTGTAAAGATTTGTGTAAATATGTGGCAGTGTGTGGAATCAGTTATCTGTCACGTACTCATTGTTGGTTTTGGGTAAAGCAAAGAAGAGATCAAATTTATCCATAGCGAAAATCAATTTTATGACTACATCGTTGTAGTTATTTCTGAATATCTTTGGAACCAGTTCAAAACCCATCGCAACGCTATAGCTTAATCGAAACCGTATGAATTTGGCAAGTTTTTAAACTTATACCGAAAAAAATTTTTCATAATGATTTTTCAACTTATACTCGAACAAACTTTTAAAAAGAAAAATGTCAACATTATTGTAAGTATCTGGATATCCACCACATGCCCGAATTGCCTTATGCTTAACGTCAAATTATAGATCTTGGGATGTTAATATTAATAATGTATCAAAAATTTACAATCGGTGAAATTAGTTATTGATCCCAGAAGAGTGCAAAACATCATATGATTGAAAATTTGGTTATTTTCGCGTAACTTCTTACCGAAGTCGTATCGGCCAAAATGTTTTTATAATATTTTCAACGCAAAATAACGACCCGGAAACCTAGTGTTTTTGTATTGCCGTCGAAATTTGGGACACCCTGTATATTTAAAAATTAGATGGACAAAGAATCTGATATGGAAAAAATAAATAATGTCAATTCATTATTATTTGACTTTTTATCAAACACACCATATTTGTTTTATTAAAAATAGTGTATCGCACTAATGTCGATTATATCCAGACCATATTTGCAAGTCATGGTGCAGCTCCAAGTGAAGCTAATTTTGCTATGTAATACTTTTAATATTAAAATTTCGTTCAACAGTCTCGTCCATACGAATTTCTATTGCATGCGATTCGCTATTTAAAGCAAAGAAATTACTTAGGATTCCAATTTTTTAAAATGTTTTCTTTGTGCACCAGTGCACTTACTGTACGCATACCGAATAAAATTCAGTGCGTTTGTGTATACCATAAGTATTAAATTTATTTTATAACGCATAAGTTTGTTTTGTTTGCGTGGGTCCGATCTCAACGATTTGCGTTCGTTTCCATTTAAATTCTTTAGATAAAAAGAAAAATATGTTAACGTCACATTGCAGCCTGATCTATACCGTAACATTGCAGCGACGGTGGTGGTTACGGTACAAATAACTCAAGTAATTAATAAAAAAACCATGATGGCTGCTAATTTGTGACACACTTATACTATTGCAATGTCACAATTGTATATGGAATCCTCATAATTAAATTTACTGTACACTGTACACTGAAATACCGTACCTATATTGATACAAAATTAAAATCGAATGCGTTTTATAAATTTAAATTTTAACGTATCAGTTGGTTTGTTATTTTTATCTAAAGTTTGCGTGGCCCATGCCGATCGAATTAGTGTACATTAAAAATTGTCTAGATAAAACGAAAAATTATATTAGCGCCATTGGACATCCTGACCCTGACCCACCAAACATTTTTTTAACGTATGCATTGACATACGTGACGGCTGCGGTATTCGATTTCTTCGTTTTGTACCAATTTCTTTTATCCAATATTTAATAATTTAAATTAATTTTTACAAATACAATTTTCTGTACAAACTTTTGTCGCCATCTAATTGAATGCATTGAATACGAGCAAGTGAATCAAAAATTTCAAATTAAATTATTATTTCACATTTTGTGTTGTCGCCAGGTCATCGAATATGAATAATTAACTATAATTTTTGTATTTATTTCATATTAACAATGTTGGATTAGTGTATTCTTAATTGAAGTTATTATAATCTTAGACAAATCTTACTCATATATCAAACAATGCCATGTTTTCTATAGTCAATTTACGAGAAATGTTACACACGTCCCGGCCAATTGTCTGTTGTGTTCATTAGTTTATAATAGTGTAAAACTCATGTGCAAATTGTAAAGATTTGGAATAATGAACAGGTGCCAGATGAGTGGAAGGATGGTGTTATCTGTCCACTGTACCAGAATGGTGACAAATTATTGAAGATTTTAACACCTTCAGAGGAATAACTTTATTAAACATTAGCTATAAAGTATTTGCTAATAAACTAAACTATCAACTTATTCCATACGCCAATGAAATTATTGGAGAATACCAATGTGGTTTCTGCTCAGATCGATCTACATCTAATCAAATATTTACTGTACGGCAGATCTTGGAAAAGTGTATTGTGTTGATTTCCATTCAATGTTGATACACACCATTTGTTTGTTGATTTCAAAGCGGCATATCGGATAGCCGCAATAGGTCACAGTTATGGAAAATTATGGAAGAGTTTGGTATTCAAAAAAAAACTGATAGATTTGGTGGCCATGACATTGGAAAATGTGAAGTCACAAGTACGAATCCAAGGTAAATTATCTGATTACTTTGAGACGGTTGCTGGACTACGACAAGGCGACCCAAAATCAAAAATACTATTTAATATTTTGCTGCGGAGAGGGCAGTGAGGGCCGGAAATATTGATAAACAAGACATGATTTTAACAAAATCGGGTCAATTATTAGCGTATGCGGTGATGATATATTCCACAATGGGTCGGAATATGATAAGTGTCAAGGATGCTTTCGAATCGTTACAAAACGAAGCCATCGGGTCTGGGTCTTAAAGTGAATGCAAACAAAACAAAATATTTGGTGGTGGTAACGAATGCACATTAGGAATTCGAGATCAAACTCATTTAATATTGGAGAACACAATATTGAAATAGTCAATAGTTTTGTGCACTTAGGATCGTTGATAATATGCAGAAAATTATATTGAAGAGGAAATTCGCCACGCAGAGTAGCAACTGGAAACAGGTGTTATTACGGGCTGCAAAAAAACAATTCCAATCGAAAACATTACAACGAGATCTTAAGTTCAAGCTATATAAAACAATAATACGTCCAATATTGACGTATAGGTCGGAGACTTGGTGCCGGACACAGAACCACGAACAATTACTTCGGATTTTCGAACGAAAGGTACTCCGTTGCATATTTGGTCTCGCCGTCAAAGAACAGAATGGTTGGCGCAGCGAAGATACAATTTTGATTTTAGACAAATTGTACGGTCAACCAATCAATTGTCAAAACAATCAAAATCAATAGATTGAGACGACTGTTGGACACGTAGTAAGCGCATGGAGGAGGAGCGTGTGCCGAAAAAAACTGTTAAATAGTAAACCAGAAGATAGAAGGAGAGCCGCAGAAGTCCTAGGGCGAGATGGCTAGATGCTGCAGTAAATTGTGATATAAAGATCCTTAAAATTCGAGATTGGAAGACATTTCGGCTGCGGACAGGTCATGTGGGGAGAAGCGTGTTGGAGAAGGCTAAAACCGCACCGGGTTGTAACGCCATGAAGTACGTAAGTAGTAAGAAAGTAAAAAAACACATGTGCATTGGTATTTTCATTAAAAATCAGTGGTCGGCTCTGTATTCACTTTTTTAATTCTATAATAACTATTCCCTTGCGCCACTGTCAATCCCCTATGATCCATAAATTTACATATGTTTTAACTGTGAACATATAAAAAATTAATTTTCATTTCAACCAAAAATACACATATTTAACAAAACCAAAATATACATTTATTGTTATGTCAGGGCCGAAGATACTCTCTTAACAAAATAAATAAGAAAAACAAAGAATCAATAAATCAGTAAAAGAAAAAAAAAAAAAATCAAGTCAAGTCAACACAACAACAACAATAACAACAACAACAACAACAACTACATTCAAATCATTATTCAAATTAATGTAGGAAAAAAAAACCGAGTAAATAAAAGTTAAATGCATGTAATGAATTCATAATTAACAAATCACGTCCAATTAGCATTTTTAAGCATTGTAATTCTTATTTCTATTATTATTATTTCAAAAATATTTCTTGTTGCTTCTTTTCATTTCGTTTTCTTGGAAACATTTTTTCTTATTTCTCTATTTTAATATTCATTCCTTAGTAATTTTAATAATAATAATAATAATAATAATTGCTAAGATAATAATTATTTTATAACAACACCGAGTTTCCAATCTATCAATTACTACGAAATTTTTTACTAAATCGTCCCGTCTGTCTGTTTTTAATTGTACAAGAATTACTTTTGCGTTACAATTTCATTTTCAAATGTAACCAAAAATGAACTAATAATTTAGAATAACAACGTCCGGGTCGAAAGTGTAGTTGTTTCGGCCATTTATTGCCCACCAAAACATTCAATCGACAAGGACCAATTTAAAGATTTTTGTGATACAGTTGGTGCGAAAAATGTATAGCAGGAGTCGACTATAACGCAAAACACCCTCATTGGGGATCCCGATTAACCACACCAAGGCGACCGAAACCTATATAATGCAATCATGGAATACAAGTGTGAACACCTGTCTACGGGTGAACCAACCCATTGGCCTACGGATAGGAAAAAAATTCCGGATCTTATTGATTTGTGTGTGTAAAGAGAAATATTTTGAATTATCATCCGACCACTCACCACAACCGGATCACATATATTGTAGTACCATAACAAATGTCCATAGTGAACCACCAAAATTAAGCACACACCCTGATTGGGAGTACTTCAAGGAACAACTCGTACAAAACATATCCTCTAATATTTCATTAAAAACAAAAGGTGAAATAGACGATGGAGTAGAATGTCTAACCCGATATGTACAAGAGGCTGCGTGGAACTCTACTCCAAATGTAGAAAGAAAATCTAGAACTGAGAAATATCCAATGAGAACATAAGAACGGCAATAATAGAAAAAAGACAATTAAGAAGAATATGGCAGACCACAAGAAATTCTTGGTGACAAACGTAACAAAGCAACAACGAAACTGAAAAAAAAACGCTGAATGAATATTGAAATAGTGGTATTCAACAATATCTAGAGTCTATGGAAGCAACAAATTTCTCTTTATTGAGAGCCACAAAAAGATTAAACAAAATATACCGGTTCCACCAATAAGAAAAAACGAATGGACAAGAAGTGAAATAGTGAAAAGGCTAATGTCTTTGCAGAACACCTGGCAGAAGTTTTCCGACCGCTCCCAACAGAAATAGATATTGACGAAGAGGAAATAATCCAACGGTCACTCAATGAACCACATCAAATGTCTTGGCCAATTAGAAGTATTACACTGACAGAAGTAAGATTTACAATAGAAAGAGATCTAAATCCAAAAAAGGTGCCCAGATATGATACGATTACGGGGGTGATATTACGAAAATTGCCAGATAAATGTATTGCATTAATATCCATAATTTTTACTTTTGGTTACTATCCAGCTCAGTGGACGGTGGCACCAATTATAGTTATACCAAAGGCTGGAAAGCCGCCAGAAAAGCCACCTTCATAGAGACCAAAAAGCCGTCGGCCAATAATATCTCAAAGTATTTGAAAACATATTACTAAAAAGATTGCATCCAATAATAGACGAAAAATTACTGATACCTCCTAACCATCAATTCGGTTTTAGAAAACAGCATCGCACAATGGAACAAGTGCACAGGGTGACCGAAGTCATCAAAAGTGCACTATGGAAGTAAAGAAATTTTGTTCGGCTGCTTTTCTGGACATACAACAAACAAGCATTTGACAAGGTATGGCATGATGGATTGCTGTACAAAGAAAAAGCAACAGCTACCACACACACATTCTATGCAATATTCAGATCATACCTGAATGAAACATATTATCAGATAAAATTTAGAGATGAAATTAATTCATTACGGCCAATTGTAATCGGGGGTGTGCCACAAGGCAGTGTAATCGGCCCAATCTTATACTTATTATATGTTTTATGGTATCTAACAACAGACAACATACTACTCCGCATCGAAGTATATAACAATTTACCAATTGTACTGTAATCATTATTTAAATATTTGTATTTACTGATCCGCCGACGACTCATCCGCGAACTATAATATCAACATTTGCGGTCGACACTGCAATAATGTCATCAATTGGCTACACTTGTATCGCAAAAACCTGCAAGAAAATCTTGATGAAATACAATTCTGGTGCAAAAAATGGCGCATCAAATTTAATGAAAATAAAAACTACACACGTCACATTCACAATGAAAACGGCAAACATGTCCGCCAGTAACATTAAACCATCAAGCATTACCACAATCAGAAGTAGTAGCAAAATACTTAGGTTAGGATAGACGATTGACTTGGCGGACACATATATGGAGCAAGAGAAAACAATTGGGGTCATAAACTAAGTGGGCCATATTGGCTAATTGGACTTCACTCACAACTGTCATTGGATAATAAATTATTAATATATAAGGCAATATAAAAAACCTGTATGAACCTACGGCATACAGCTATGGGTTACATCTAGTAATTCGAACCTGGAAATCTTGCAACGTTTTCAATCAAAAACTCTACGAATGGTGACCAACGCACCTTGGAACATAACAAAGTGAAATACTGAACATTAAAACAAGCCAATCGAATTCCAATATATTAAAATCATTCCACAATACTACTATTAAAAAACTATAAGTGCACGACTGTAGTTGAATGTTAAAATTTAAATAATAATATGAAAGTCAAAATTATGTATATTAAGGGAAATAATTAAGGGTTTGATATCAATGGATATTTGCCAATCAAAGTCATGCTAAAATGAACCATAACAGTTTACTTATTGTTTTTAAAAAATTTAATTTTTAAGATTGTGATTACAAGAAATAAAAAATTTTAGTTCTTAAATATTTTTAATCGACAATGTTTTATTATTTTTTTGATTTAGATTTTATCTTTATTTTTGTTGTTGTTGTTGTTATTGGTGTAGTATTAATTACATGCGTACACCGCGTCGCGCCACATTCTTATTTTCATTATTTACACAAACACAAACTCTATAGACTTTTCTATGTTAAATACTTTAAATACTAATTTTTATTGTATATATGCACACACACACACACACACACACACACACACCAACACACAAACACCGTGTCTGTCCCACAATAAACCGAAATGGATTAAAAATAATTCAAAATTCCCATGGAATTGTAAAAAGAATTGACTTCATAGAATGAGAATTGTTTGGACGTGACTTCATATGGTCGTGACCTGAATCATTCATCATCATCTTCATCATCATCATCATCATCAACATCATTAACACACCCAAGTAGAACTGTATAAACCATTTAGTTTTTTGCAGATATAAAATGACTGACACACAGCATTGTGGCCGCCTGACTTTAAGCTGAATTTTAGAATCTATTTTTAATCAGAATGGTTGGAAATTAATTTTGTCTGCAAGAAAGTTTTAGCACCTTGAATTTCAGATATTTCGCGTACACAGTCACATTGCTGATATTTTGTTGTGGGCAACCTAAACTAAATAATACAATATTCAACTATTTTGCTTTGTCAACTATTTGAATGAATTACAGTCCATTGTAGTCATCTTTGCTACCGGTAACACATTTTGGTTGTTTGGTCTGTTGTAACTAAATACGACTGAATTTTTGAGTTTTTGTAAATAATTTAGTGGTCATTGAGTCCAGTTGTATCAAAACAATATCAATGCTTACATAAATAATTTCGACAAGAAGACCTGTAGAGTAGTGGTGAGTGTATTGGATTATCAAATCTGAGTATCTGAGATCGAATCCGAACCGACAAAAACATTTAATAAAAATTATAAGTTTTGAAACTATAAAAAATTAGTAAATAAATAATTTTCAGAACAAATTTTGGAAATAAACAACAGCTAAATGACTGGCTTAGAACAATATTCAGCTGAAACGGCAGCGATGACTAAATTTTGCTGAAAATTGATTAATTTTTGTACAACCGCAACCACAGCTAATTTAATTTTATAATATTGTCGCAGAATCAAAACAGGCTCCTATTTGACGGCAACAACTTTGTTACAAACATTTTATATTAGGGTTTGGATATGAGCAGCTGTCGGAACTAAAATGCTGAACAAATTGGCTGTGGCGGCAAAGTTGCTACATTTTAAATTCAACTTTCATTTCTACTTGGGTCTTCTCCACCATATCTTTGATAGTCAATGATGTTTGGCGCACTAAGTCCTTTTTACAATATCCATTTCGATTCGTTATCGGACAGAGGATGAATGTACAATTAATATACAAGAAATATTGAATATGAAAGTTAACATTTCACCATTACATTCATTTCTCTTAATTCAATTCTTTTCCTTTTGCTTGCCATAGTCTAATAATAGAAAGAATTATCATTATCAGTATTTTAGTTGTGTAAACGCATGTTTGTTGTGTCCGTGTTCCAATCTCTGTATGCTTTGCGTTTATACTTATAGAAGTTATTGATATATATTTATATAGAAATTTTGATGTCGCGTCTTCAATTGATAATAAACGTAAAAATTTAAGAAACGGAACGAAAAGAAAACAATTTATTATTATGATATTTTTATTATTATTATTGACATGAGTATTGACATTGGAATTGTTGTACAAATGCGAGTGGTTTTGAAGTATACGTTTTTTTTTTTCCTTCTAAATAAATATTTATTTGGTATAGTTTTATTTATGATGTTAATGTTATCTTAGTTTTTCTCCATATTTTTTTTTTTTTTTTTAATAAACAAAATTAATTTATGTTAAAATGTTAAAATGTGAAAAAAATTTATGTCTGATAATTACATAGGGTGTGTTTAATGATTATCTGTTTACATAAACGAGATTATTTAATGAAACATTGTACCAAAAATTTTGTTGGAAGTGTAGACTTTGCTTGCTACAAAATAAGAAAAAAGAAATCCATCATTCGATTGGTAATATCAGGCCACCAATTGAAAAACAAATCATTTTTAAATAATTTTTAACATTCATTTATTCCATGGTATTGATGGCTATTTTTGTGTTAAGAAATAATGTATTTTAAAAGAAACAAAATTCGATCATGTGACAATAAAACAAAAATTTAATATTTTTATATATTTTTTATTTCTCTTTTACACCAGACACAAAACCCCCTTCCCCCCCCCCCCCCACCAAAAAATAAATAAATATTTAGTTAAAAACATATATTCGATAACGGTATTTTCGAACGGTACAATGATATTATATATTGTGTTGTTGTTGCTGTTGTTGTTGGTCGTATAATTAACGAAGTATATAAGCGAGCAGAGAGTTTGTAGACAGTACGGGCAGAGACGAATCAATGCGCCTGGTGCACTTTTTCAAACACATTACACACATGAAAATTATTAGGTCTATAACTAAGTCTCGGCGGATAATCGGATAGGTGTCGTAAGTAGTATTGCTTGTACGCAGTGTGAAGTAGTGGCAATACATTGCTATTATAGTAGTTGAATTCACCTTTCATATTCAGTATTTTAACATTCAGTTGAAGTGTAAACAAGTATTTTTTTAACAGTTGATTAAAAATGGAAAATTTTGTACCCCAACAAAACAGCATTTGGGCTGGAAGTTATGTTAAGTAATTTTATTCAGAAGACCAGAAACTTATCGCTTTTTGTTACAAATTTATGGTGAACATTTTCCATCACAAAACAATTGTGAGTAATGGTTTAGACGACGGTTTAAAAATAATGATTTTGATGTTAGTGATAAAGAACTCGTTGGAGCACCATAAAATTTGAAGACAAAGAATTGGAAGCTTTACTCAGTGTAGATCCATGTTCACACGGAAGAAAAATTAGTATTGGCATTACATGTTACCCAAGCACAAGTGTTTCCAAACGTTCCAAAGAAGATGGGAATGGTCCAAAAGCTATCGTATTGGGTACCACATGAATTAACGAAAACACAACAAGAAAATCGAAAAACAATGTGTGAATGTTTGCTTCAAAGACATTCAATTTTGCATCAAATTTTGTGACTGGTGATGAAAAGTGGATCCATTACGATAATCCAAAACGTTTGAAAGCATGGGTGAAGACAGTTGAACCAGGCTCATCGACACCAAAACACAATATTCATGGTTCTAAGGTTATGCTGTGTATCTGGTGGGATCAGATTGGTGTATTGTATGAGCTACTTAAACCGGGACAAACCATCACTGCTGAACGTTACCGAGAGCAATTAATCCAATTGAGCCGAGCATTGCATCAAAATCAACCAGATTATTTCAACAGACATGACCGTATGAATTTGCAGCACGTTGCAAGACCAATCAAAAAAACATTAGAAGCACTTGGCTGGAAAGTCATACCCCACGCGCCATATTCGCCAGACATTGCTCCATCAGACTACTATTTGTTCTGGTCAATTCAGTTAGCCCTTCTTGCACAGCGGTTCAATTGATACAAAGGTATAAAAAAATGACTTGTTTCATTGATTGCTTCAAAACCTAAGAAGTCCTTCTATGAGGGAATCCATAATTTGCCACAAAGATGGTCAAAATGGTTGTAGCTTCCGATGGCAAATACTTTGAATAAAATATAATGTACCGTAACTTCAAATAAATCTGTTTTTCTTACTAAAATATCCCCAAAACCTATAGTTATAGACCCAATACTTACTAATATAAATTGACCGAATTCAAAACCAACGATAAAATATATTTATACCATAGATAGAATAAAAGTTTTATATTTAGTAGATCTTCTGATCAAAAACGTTTGCCAGTGTAAAGAAATGCATAGGAATAAAGATATTCCTGTATTTTTTGTTTCCGCCATATATTTCAGATAGTTCGCCATCTACAAAAGTGTACATGCACATAGATAATGTAATATATTCTTTTCGTCATTCACTCATATCGTAGATTTGGCCCTGGATTGTTATTTTAAAAAATGTGGCCTTGAATTAAAATAAAATATAATTGAATAATCGGTAATTTTCGTTGGCGAAATTAATTTCTTTTTTATATATTATTATTTGTTGTATTTTTATATTGTAAAAAAATGTGTGGCCTTGAATTGGTGTATGAGTATTCGTCGGTAATTTTCGTTTGTCGTAATATCAATTTTATATTTATATTTTGTTGTTGTGTCGTGTTTTAGTATTATTTGAAAAAAAATGTGTAGCCTTGAATTGGTGTTTGAGTTGTCGTCGGTAATTTTCGTTCGTCGAAATATAAATTTTATAATTATACTTTGTTGTTTGTGTTGTGTGGTTTAGTTTTATTGAAAAATGTGCGTGGATAGATCGTTCGTCGCTTGTGTGTATCGTCGTATGCCTCTATTTGCGGGATATGTCAACGCTTTAAATTAGTGTTTTTGCATTTTTATATTGTTTTTACTTCAAAATTCATTAGTATTTTAATTTTTGAAATTGATGGTTCGCTGTTTTATTCCGCACATCGTTTTCTAAGTGTAAAATATCAAACGCTTTCGTTCGTTTTTTTTTTTATTGTGTTTTGTTTCTGTAAAATTAATTATTGTTGTAAAAATTTACCGTAATTTTTGCAAATGAATATTTTAAAACAGTAAATTTTCTTTTGTTTTAATAATTTTAGTTATTAGTTTTATTGTAAAATGTGCGTGGATAGATCGTTCGTCGCGTGTGTGTATCGTCGTATGGCTCTATTTGCGGGATATGTCAACGCTTTAAATTAGTGTTTTTTGTATTTTTATATTGTTTTTACTTCAAAATTCATTAGTATTTTAATTTTTGAAATTGATGGTTCGCTGTTTTATTCCGCACATCGTTTTCTAAGTGTAAAATATCAGACGCGTTCGTTCGTTTTTTTTTTATTGTGTTTTGTTTCTGTAAAATTAATTATTGTTGTTAAAATTTACCGTAATTTTTGCAAATAAATATTTTAAAACAGTAAATTTTCTTTTGTTTTAATAATTTCAGTTATGGCAATTTCAATTATAAAATAAAAAAAAAAAGTTCTAAAGACGATAAAAAAAAAAAAAAAAAAATGTGGTGAGTTTAATGTTTTTTATTTTAAAAAAATTAATTTTATTATTTATTTTTTCAGCAAAAATTTTTTCTTTGTTTACTTTTTTACATTCTTTACTTTTCCAAATACATTTTTAGGTAAATAATAGTTTTGTTTACACACATTTAACACACAAATACTTTTGTAATAATTTCAATGGTATCACGGAACGCGAAACATAGGCCACCCCTCGTCTAAGCTACCTATTTTATTTTTTACAGTACTATTGCGATGAGAATTTTTCCGACTATTTACATTCACACCATATTATTCTATAAATTATCCGATCCTATATCTCGTACACAATCCCATTATCATAACATTATCTACAAACTCTAATAAATATTCAATTAATTAATGATCCATTTAAAAAAAAAAAAAAAAAAACATTGTAACATAATTTATCTCAATTAAAAGAATATAACCCAAGAAAAAAAAAAAAATCATCGCACCGCACAAAATAATGATGTTAGATTTAATTAAGTAATGAATTTTTTATTATTATAATTACATTTTGTGACTTTTGTGTCCGTAAATATAATGTGACAGAGGACCGCGCGCGATAACACAATAATATCACCCTTCTTCAAACAAAACAGAAAAAAAAACCATTAGCGCAAAACAAATCCAATTAAAAAACCACAAAAACATGATAATTATAAAAGAATTATGTATTCAAATGAATTAAATCTTAGTTACAACAAAAAAAAAGGAAAAAAGGAAAAAGCAAAAAGCAAAAAAAATATATAAGAAGGAAATTGAAACCGTTTTTTTTTGTCTCATCATTAAATTGTTGATTTTGCAATACCACTAAACTTATATATAAATATATATCTAACCCATATACAACCTAAAACACATTAATTTAATTTATATTGTACGTATTTTTACACACCACCATACACTAAAAACCATAACATTTTAACTTTCTCCATCCACTTTAAGTAGCGCCGTATACTTTTTACTTTTTTGTTCTATGGCTTAAAGAAAATGATAAATAAATAAAAATAGACAAACAAAAAAAAAAAAAACACCATAATCACAAAAATGAAGAAAAAAAAAAATAGGGAAATCTCATCGTAGTATTTTTTTCTATTTTATTTTCATTAAACTCGGAACCATAAAGAAATAAAAGAAAACCCCTAGTGAGAAAAAAAAAAAAAAAAAAGGTTGCTCACACCACCACCACAAAATAATAAGAAACAAAAAACTAAGTAATGAAGGAAAAGTAAAAACAAAAAAAAGAAGTTAAAAGTACTAAGGAAAATACCCTCTCAACCGAAATTATAATGTATAATTGTTATTTTGGTTGGTGGCGGTGGTGGTGGTGGTGGTGGCGGTGGTGGTGGTGGTGGTGGCGGTGGTGTTAATGACTTATATAAAAACCCGAAATTAAGATATTTAATATATGAACTTTTTTTTTTTTTCTTTTCTTAAATAAGATTTAATGTTAAAATATACAATTAATACAGGCACTTGTTGCCTTGTTGTGTGTGTGTGTGTCTCGTATAAATTAAATCACTTATACACAATACAGAGCAATTAACACAACAAGGACGCGCGAGAAAGGAGTTAATTTTATTTCATTCTATTTTTCTTGCTTTTCTTATTTAAAACAACACGAAAATAAACATTTACATTTTGCTTTGTGTGTGTCTGTGTGTGTGTGTGTTTGTGTGTGTGTACGCAATATTTATTTTGTGGTTATAGGCGCGGAGAAGATTTAATTACTTAATTAATTTAATTGATATTGTGTGCGGCGCGACGAGGTTAAAGTGTTGACAAATTTTCTGTTTTGTTTTTTTGTTTTTTTATTAAGTTGACCTTTTTCTGCTGTTTTTTTTATTTTCATTCTATATTTTATACACAAACTGTTGCAGTCAGTAAATGTACGTCGTTTGTACAATAAAATATATGCAAATTATATTAAATGAAATGATTTTAAGAGGGAGGCCCAGACACTTCATTTATTTATATATTTTTTAGTGTATCGTTTTATTGCTGGGTTAGGGTAAATATGTTAATTGTATGTGATTATGGTGGATGGTGGTTTAACAATTACACCACAAAATAGTACTTAATTAATTTTATTATTAATTAAATGTGATTAAGTTATTTGTTTTTTTGTTTTTATGTTATTTTTTTTTTTTTTTATTGTATTTTTTGCCATAGTCATTTTTTTTTTGTTTTTAAACCTATACAATTGAATCCAAATTTATAGTAGTTTAAATTTAAGTTTTTATAGGTGGAAAACGTTTTTCAGTAAACATCTTGTTTCTCTTTCCGATCACGATGTTCTCTGTACACAAAGGCCGGCGCATTCAAAGGTGCAAATGATGTACTTGTTTGGGGGTGCAAACGAGATGGAGGGCGCATAAAAGTTAATAAAATTGTAGTATTGATTCAATAACTATTTGAAATTATTTGTATTACTAGAATTATTTGAAAATAATGGGTACATTATATTTTATTCATAGTATTTGCCATCCGCAGCTACAACCATTTTGACCATATTAGTGGCAATTGATGGATTCCCTCATTGAAGAACTTTTTTGGTTTTGAAGCAATCCATGAATTCAGTGTATTTTTTCATATTTTCGTGTGAATTGAACCGATGTGCAGAACGGGGCTGACTACATCGACCCGAACAAATGGTAGTTTGATAGAGCAATGTTTGGTGAATATGGCGGTTGGGTTAGGATTTTCCAACCAAGTGCTTCTAACGTGCTTTTTTGACTGGTCTTGCAACGTGTGGTCTAGCATTTTCATGTTGCGCAGAATCACATGGTAATGTCTGTTGGCATATTCTGGTCGTTTTTGATGTAATGCTAATGTTCAGCAGTGATGGTTTGTCACGGTTTTAGCAGCTCATAGTATACTACACCAAGCATTGGACCCACCCAGATACTCAGCATAACCTTAGAACACGATGAATATTGCGCTTTGGTGTCTATGGACCTGGTTCACCTGTTTTGACCCATGCTTTCAGGCGTTTTGGATTATCGTAATGGTTCCACTTTTTATCACCAGTCACAAAATTCTATGCAAAATTGAATGTCTTTGAAGCAAACATTCACACACATTGTTTTTTGAATTTCTTGTTGTTTTTCCGTCAATTATCATGTGGTACCCAATACGATACCTTTTAGACAATTCCCATCTTCTTTAAACGTTTGAAAACACTTGTGCTTCGGCTACATCTAATGACAATTAATTAATTCTTCTTCCGTTTGACATGGATCTTCACTGAAAATAAAGCTTCCAATTCTTAGTCTTCAATTTTTTTTGGTGCTCCTAATCACTAACATTAAAATCATTATTTTTAAAGCAGTCGTCTAAACCAATACTCTCACAATTGTTTTGTGATGGGGGGAATGTTCACCATAAATTTGTAACAAAAAGGGATAAGTTTCTCTGCTGTTGTTTTCTTCCCGAATAAAATTACTTAACATAACTTCCAGCCCAAATGCTGTTTTGTTGGGGGTACAAAATTTTCCATTTTTAATAAACTTTAAAAAAATATACTTGTTTACACTTCAACTGAATGTCAAAATACTAAAAGGTGGATTCAACTACTACAAAATAGCGAAGTATTGCCACTACTTCACACTGTGTTCAAGCAATACTACTTACGACACCTATCCGATTAACCGCAGGATTTAATTACAGACCCAATAGTAAACACTTTTAAGGTCCTCACAGATATTCCTGATTTTTATAATGCTGCGATAACTTTAATTTTAGCATTCATTCATGATTATTATTATTATTATTCACAAAATTTGTCAACACCCACATAACACTGTCCGTAATTTGTCCACAAAATTTCTGCATCATATATGTTGTTGTCCGTAGTTTCAATGCCGAAAAAAATTCTATGAATTTCTTACGGATGTCCTCTAGAATTTTATATTATAGGTGCAACCCTGTCCATGGATGTTTTATAAAAAATGTCTTTAGATTATCCGCGTATATTTCCGATGATAATTTCTACGAATTCTCCTCAGAAGTATTTCTCGTTGCTATTATTCCACACAGATAATTCATAGAAATTATATTCAAATTTTTTGTGAGCAGATCCACGGATCATGACAAAAACGTCTTTGAATCGTCCATCGATTTTTGGCAAGTAATTCCCATGAATTGTCCGTATTAGTAGAATAGAATAAATTTTCATATGACGATGATGTCAATGATCGCGGTTTGATTCAGTTTCGATAGACTAGACCAGACCAGTTATATGAGCTCGGAATGAAGATACTGAACGATGACAAAAATTCATCGATTATGTGGATTTTATTTTTTGTAATAAACACGAAACAAAAATCGCTTTGATAAAATCCCAGAAAAGTCTTACAAAATTTCTTCGGAAATATATCGATTTGAGTTGCTCCGGTTGTTTCGAAAATTATGAAAATAAATTAAAATAGAATGAGGCGATTATATCTATAGATAAGTGAAATATATAAAAATTTTGAACCATTGGACTTTAAATAATTTTTGAAATAAATTTGTGAATACAATATCGTGCCGGATTTCAATTGTTGAAAATATTACCCTGAAAATCCAAAGATTTCGATTTTACCTAAATAAAATACTAATATTTTAAGTGAAAAATCTATGAACATTCTTTGAACAAATTCCATTATATCTTTTCCTCATTTTTCAAATTACAGACACATTGTTACTAACGGCATGTTTCTATATTTTTTTTACAATCCTTTGAATTTTTAACTAATATATTTATTAAAATATCCTTTCGCACTTCAATCCAATTTCGACAAAATTCATAGTGATTTTAATTATTTTCTAATTTTATAATTTTTTGCTTTTGATTTTCTTTTGCTCGCCCGCGCGACACTTTCATTGCGACGGTAATTTCGCTATTGATTTTGGTCAAGCCGAAAAAGTACCATACATTGGGGGGCGCATTTTATGTGCGTTGCGTAGGCTGCGCAAAATTGCCCTATCCATACACAGATTCATTTTATTGAATTACATTATTAAGTAGCTATTTTTGGGGTGGCTTCACAATATAATCTATACAATTTGTACTTGGTTTTTTATTTTGTTAAACATTGTGAATGTGTAAATGAAATGCAAATTTGATCTATAAATAATTAATTAAAATTCAAATACATACTCTGTGTGTGTGTGTGTGTGTGTGTGTGTGTGTCTTCTGGTTGTGACTTGAAGGTCTGGAAAAGGTTAAATGAACCTAAAAATAGAAGAAAAAAAGAAAAAAAAATATATAAATAAATCAATAATGAAAAAAAAAAAATAAAATAAAATAAACTATGATAAAAAAAATGAAAAAAGTAATAATATCCACACAACAATAAATAATAAATACAATATTATATTGCATCAGACCATATTTTCCATAAGTATATAATTTATTTATAAGAAATTTAATGAGAAATATATTTAAAATACATTCAAACTCACATACAAACACACACACACAAACACAAACACACACACATACACACACATGTATTAAATAAATAGTAAAAAAAAAAAACAAAATATATATAAAGTTTTAAAATGTCAATATTTTGTTAATAATAAATAAACTCAAAATGATAAAAATAATAATATTGTATTTTATGTGCAATATTTATTATAAAATTTATAAATCACAAAAAACCCTTAACCATAAAAAAAATGAGTTTCAAAGTGTAGGATAATAAAATAGGTGGTTGTTTTATCCTATCTGTAGCGCCGCAGCACTCCCCCATCATAAAGGATTGTACTCGTCGAACACGATTTATTTTACTTAAAATATGTATTATAAAAAATTGCGATGCAAAATATTTACACAAAATGAAAAAAAAACTCATAAAAAACAAAGCACATTGTTGTTGGTGGTTTGTGTGTATACACAGACGCGGGGGTATTCCATAAGAATCTTACATCTTTCTATATTATTTAAATTCAATTATTCTTGGTATTTTTTTCTTTATATTTCAATATATTTATTATTCGATTAAATTATCATTTATATACTGCACACACACATACACACACACACACACACACACACACTTACACACACATTGCAACATTACTTTCTTGCTTCTTATGTTTGGTACGGATAATGTACGGAACATATAAATACACATTCAATAACATTATAATATCATATTGCTCAACGGTTGAGATTATTAAAACAATAACAATAACAACAATCAACAACAACAACAACAATCAACAACAACAATAACAACAACAACAACAACAACAACAAGTAACAAAAATAATAAAAATTGATTATAATAAATACAAAATAGCATGCAGTTTACATCTCGCGCGCACAGACGTAGAGGAGTACCTACACACCAAAAACAAAAAATAACAAAACAAAACAAAACAAAACAAAAAACAAAAAACAAAAAACAAAAACAAAAACAAAAACAAAATTAAAATTGAGAAAAGGTAAAGGTAAAATGGGAAAAAAAAAAAAATCGAAAAAGAAAAGTACTCACGCTTTATTCTGAGAACACGATTCTATAATTTTAATTATCTGTGTATTATACACCACACCATCATGAGATTGTGTACCAGGTGTACCGGTATCAAGTGCGCTCACTTTATTGTTAAGTAAAAAAAAAAGCAACAAAAAATAGCATTTTATTCAAAATATTGGTTTTGCTATAACATTTTGATGACCACTGTTTTTGTGGCATATTATAGTCCAATTTCATTATTGCCAATATTATCAACAATATTTGAAAAACTTATTTTAAAGAGACTAAAACCAATCATTGACAGTAAACGATTATTACCGGGATCACCAATTTGGTTTTAGAGACAAACACTCAACGATTGATCAGGTACACAGAATAACGGATTTGATCGAAAGAACACTAGAAGAAAAAAAAGTGTGTTCCTCAATTTTTCTGGATGTAGCACAGGCCTTCGACAAGGCATGAGGCATGAGGGTTTAATACACAAGTTAAAAAAAATGTTACCAGCTCAGTTTGCAGAGATATTAATGTGTTACATGTCAGAAAGGCGGGAGTACCTCAGGGTAGTGTACTTGGACCAATACTTTATTTATTGTATACTAGTGATCTTCCACTGATGGAAAACAATTATATATATATGATAGTAACATTTGCTGATGATACTGTCATCCTGGCTGTTGGGGAGACTAACGAAGAAACAACCGCGAAACGGCAGGTGGCTATTACACACATAGATAACTGGACCAAAAAATGGAGAATGAAACTAAACGAAACAAAGTCGGTTCACGTAGACTTCACAAATAAAAGGATTGTATATAGGCCTATATTTATTGGCAATCTGCAAATACCATATTCTAATTCGGCCAAGTATCTGGCCATGACTTTAGATGCTAAATTGCGTTGGAAAACACATGTGAAGAAGGAAAGAGATGAACTGGATATATACGTTAAAGACAAATGTATTGGCTAATAGGAAAAAAGTCTTCTTTGAAAATAGAAAATAAATTATTGCTCTACAGGCAAATTCTAAAACCTATTTGAACATATGGTGTGTGCAACTTTGGGGGTGCACCGAACAAAGTAATATAAATATAATACAACGATTCCAGAATAAGGTGCTCAGAAATATTGTGGATGCACCTTGGTACATTAACAACAAAAACCTATATAGGGATCTAGAAATAGATAATGTGGTGGACGAAATTAAAAACATGGCACAGGGTCACGAAAGAAGACTACGGGCACCAGTGAATATTTGGCTTACCGGTTAATAGACAACTCAAATATAACAAGACGACTCAAAAGGATAAAACCGTTTGAATTGGCATAATACTATAATCGAACAAAACTAAAATGAATCGCTGGATAAACTTTTGGTATCCTAAACAAATCAACAAAATAAAATTGCTTATTAGTCTTTAGACTAGATTGTAATAGGTAGTAGTATTGACATTCAAATATGGATGTTCATGGTCTTGGGAGGTTTTTTTTAGTGGATTAGAGTTCCACACTACCACCAGGATAACGCGCGCGTTCCTCGTGGTGTCTACTGAGATTTTTACCTACCCACGCAAAAAAAAAAAAAAAAAACATTTGTTTGGGGATACCACGCCGTCAATAGAATTGTTCGTCATTTGAAAGCCAACCAATTTGGCACACTCAATTTTTGCATAGGAATCGAAGTGCTGTCAATGCGTATCCTATCGATGAAACGAAATGGTGGTCGAAAGAAGTCAAGTCTAATGAAAATACGGTGGCGACGGGTGGCCTCCCAGATGTCACCAAAAAAAAACCATTAAGGCTCGTTCACAACAAATATTCCCAATTGACGCTCACTTCATATCCGTACACCTGTTGTATTCCTTTATTATCGAATCAATATAATATACAAAGTATAAATAAATAGAATATGTACTATTAAGACACAGAGTGCATGTGCATGTCTAAGGTGGGTGTGGGTGCGACAAACAAATAACAAAAACAAGTAAATTTGTTGGTTTTTTTGGGATGTTTTTGGAAAAATTTGGCGCATGTGGTTCACAAGATACTTTGAACACGGTATACAAACATTGGCAGGCCATCCATCTCATGAATGAGACCGAATGAACGAATATTATATTTCACATTTTTTAATACAATTTGTCCACCTGATTCAGGTACACTCTGTCTAATTGTGACACGAATATAAATATAAATATATCTATTTGAATATTTTAATATATTATTAAGACATCTCTTTCTTTCTTTTCCTTTTTCATTTTGTATTCTACATGTGAAAACTTTAGTCTAAATTTGAAATTGTTTTTGTTCTGATTATTTTTATATAATTTCCAACAATAATTTATGCCCATAATAAAAGTGTGTGTGTGTGTGTGTGTGTGTGTGTGTGAGTGTGTGAAGGCGAAGTTAGTTATAGAGTAATTATTTTACCATATATTATCGGTGGTATACCACATCTATCTAATACGGAAAATATATGTATTTGGTGGTAGTATGTACATCAGGTGTACCGGTATCAAATGAGCGGAATTTTGTGAAAATAAAACACAAATTTTAAATGGGAATGTAGAAAAGATTTTATTCAAAATATTGGCCACAATGCTTTTGCTACACATTTTGATGGCCACCTTTTTTGGTAATTTGTGGATACAACGTTAAATAGAATTGTTCGTCTTTCGGAAGCAAACCAATCAGACAGCCAATTTTCGACTTCTTCGTATCGGAAACAAAGTATTGCTCAGCCAATGCGTATCATATCGATGAAAAGAAATGGTGTTCGGAAGGAGCCAACACTGGGGATTACAGTGGGTGGAGTAGCAGCTC
Source organism: Bibio marci (assembly GCA_910594885.2). NCBI lineage: Eukaryota > Metazoa > Arthropoda > Insecta > Diptera > Bibionidae > Bibio > Bibio marci. Next base: position 3,605,780 of record OU343119.1, on the reverse strand, counting down.
CCAACCAAATGCTTTTATAGTATCCTGAGCCGGTTTTTTGTTTTGTGTGCGCAGGTTCAATGTCATGGAAAAAAATAACCTTGCCGTGTCTTCTGGCCCATTCTGAACGTTTTTCGATCAATGCATGGTTTAAAAATGATTTGTTTGTTGTCGGTAGCGATTAGCATTAACAGTTTCACCAAGTTTTTGGGAGCTCGATGGTACACCACACCATTCTCGTCCACCAGACAAACAGCATTGTCTTTTTGCCGAAACGATTTGGTTTTGCAGTCCGATGTTAATGGTTTTCCTGACTTAAACCCATAATTTTTTTTTCCGTTTAGGATTCTTATAATAAATCCATTTCATTCATCGCCAGTAACAATTTGATGCAAAACTGATTTTCCTTCGTGTCTATGACAAGCAAAATTTCACAAGTATTTTTTCGGTTTTCCATCTGTCCGTAATTCACCACACCTTTATCGTCCACCAGACACACAGCATTGTCTTTTTGCCGAAACGATTTGGTTTTGCAGTCCGATGTTAATAGTTTTCCTGACTTAAACCCATAATTTTTTTTTCCGTTTAGGATACTTATTATAAATCCATTTCATTCATCGCCAGTAACAATTCGCTCCAAAACTGATTTTCTTTCGTGTCTATGGCAAGCAAAATTTCACAAGTATTTTTTCGGTTTTCCATCTGTCCGTAATTCACCACACCTTTATCGTCCACCAGACACACAGCATTGTCTTCTAACCGAAAAGATTTGGTTTTGCAGTCCGATGTTAATGGTTTTCCTGACTTAAACCCATAATTTTATTTTCCGTTTAAGATTCTTATAATAAATCCATTTCATTCATCGCCAGTAACAATTCGCTCCAAAACTGATTTTCTTTCTTGTCTATGGCAAGCAAAATTTCACAAGTATTTTTTCGGTTTTCCATCTGTCCGTAATTCAATTCATGTGGCACCCATTTTTTTCTACACTTTTGGATCTTTCCCACATAGCTTTTAAAAACGGTCAGAAATTGTTTGTTGTGGTGTAACAATTAACATTTCTGCTATTCTGCTTTTCATTCAAAGTGTCATCTTCATCCAATATTGTTTGCAATTCGACGTCTTCAAACTTTTTTATGTGGTCCTCCTCCACGTTCATTAATTCTCACATCAAAATCAGAATCTCTGAATGGTAGAAACCATCTTTTTCATGTTGCTTCTGCTGAAAGAACATTATCACAATATGCTTTGACAAGCATTCGATAAACGGTCAGAAATTGTTTGTTGTGGTGCAACAATTAACATTTCTGCCATTCTGCTTTTCATTCAAAGTATCATCGTCAACCAATATTTCTTGCAATTCGACGTCTTCAAACTTTTTTGTTGGTCCTCCTCCACGTTCATTATTTCTCACATCAAAATCAGAATCTCTGTATCGTAGAAACCATCTTTTTCATGTTGCTTCTGTTGATAGAGAATCATGATCTTCATATGCCTCGCGACAAGCATTCGATGCAACTCTGCAGCACACAATTTTCTTCAAATGAAAACAAAAATTTAATTTAATTTCCTCAAATCATCGCATTTTCGGGTACAAAATTTTACATTTTTAACACGATGAAAAAATTATGTTGTTGTTTGTACAATTACTTGATGTATGAATAAATATGTTTGACAGATGTCACAGCAACCAAACAAACAAAAGATAAATTAAGGCTCGTTCATAACAACTGTTCCCTATCGAGACATTTGTATTTTGACGCTCACTTGATACCGGTAAAACTGGTAGATTGGTATGGTAAATTTTGGTACGTTTTTTCAGAGATCTGTACAACTTGTTTTCACAATATATAGGGCTGCTTAGTGGTGCTGTGTATCGTAAATTTTCCAACCTAAGTCATTCTAATCGTTAAACATATGTTTTTGAACTATTTTACTGCATTTTTAGTGTATATTGTAGATGAGCAAAGACCGGCGCACACATTTGGAGGAGTATCATAATTTTTAACAATTTAATAATTTTTAAGGTTAAAATAATTTGGCAAAAAAGGAGTATAAACTATAAGTAAAATTGGTATAAAATTACAAAAAGGTTATTGTACACATACACATACACACACACACACACACACACACACACACACACACATACCAAATTTTAATTATACACCAACCGTGCGTTAATCCGAACGCCAGCTAATCCCAATGTGCGTTAATCCGAACGCATTCGGATTATCGCACGGAAAAATATAAATAATATCAACACACTAAAATTCACATAATTTTCTTATTTTAAAAGATAAATTCATGAAATAAAAAGTATCTGATAGCTGAAGCCTTCTAGTTGACTTGTTAACAAAAAAAATTATTAATCACTCTAATATCTTGGAAGTTCTGGGATAATAAATGAAGCAAAATACCCTATATTTTTTAATAATTGTAAAATCAATTCCATAAAGCTATGGTATTTTTTTTAGATATGTCAATGAAACTCCTCACATATCTCCCTAAAAATGATTTTGTATGAGTATGTTTAAACCAATTTTTTACTATTAACATCCAGATGGTAGTGCTTGAGACGAATTGCCTGGAAATTTGTAAATTGATCATTTCTTAACCGATTTTGATGAAATTTTATATATTAAGGTTGTCAACTATCTCCCTTCCGCCTTTTTGCTCTTTATTCAATGCTTTATAAAAAGTGTTACAGTAATCGGATTTAGTTCAAATATGCGCCGTTTTGTTCGATAATCTGTTTCCATCTAGACTGCAACTTCATAATACCTCCCTCGTAGAAGCCCCTCTCCTTATTTGCGAAGAACTCGGACAGCCACTTTTCACAAGCCTCTTTTGAGATCAACTTTACACCACCAAGGGCGTTCGCCATGGACAGGAACAGGTGGTAATCACTTGGCGCTATGTCCGGGCTATATGGTGGATGCGATAAAACCTCCCATCCGAGCTCCCGTAGCTTCTGACGAGTCATCAACGAAGTGTGTGGTCTGGCGTTGTCCTGGTGGAACACTACACCCTTCCTGTTGGCCAATTCTGGACGCTTCTGGTCGATCGCCTGCTTCAAGCGGTCCAGTTGTTCGCAGTAGATGGTAGAATTAAGCGTCTGGCCATATGGGAGCAGCTCATAGTGGATGATTCCCTTCCAATCCCACCAAACACACAGCAAAACCTTCCTGGCCGTCAATCCCGGCTTGGCCACTGTTTGGGACGATTCACCGGCCTGCGACCACGACCGTTTTCGCTTGATATTGTCGTATGTGATCCATTTTTCGTCGCCAGTCACCATCCGCTTCAAGAATGGGTCGAGTTCGTTCCGTTTCAGCAGCATTTCGCAAATGGAAATTCGGTCCATTAGATTTTTCACTGTTAATTCATGTGGCACCCAAACATCAAGCTTTTTTTTGTATCCAGCCTTCTGCAGATGGTTTAAAATGGTTTGGTGACTAACTCCCATCTCCTGGGCGATGTCATGAGATGCCACATGCCGGTCTAACTCGATGTATTGCATGATTTGATCGGTATTTGTCGTCACAGGTCTTCCGCCGGCTGGCTTATCCATGGTGTCGTTTTCACCGGCTCTGAATCGTCGAAACCATTCCTCCGCGGTTCGAAGTGATAGAGTACCATCCCCCAAAACACCATTAATCTCACGGAACGTTTCTCTAGCGGATTTGCCTTTAACGAAGGAAAACTTTAAAATAGCGCGAATTTCGGCGTTAGTGAACTCCATGTTTACACGTCTATAACTGTTGAACGCAATATCCAAACTAATCATACATAGCGTCGTTTTGTTTGTTATGTCAAGAGCTTTCAAATTATGTACAGTGTTGCCAGATACGAGCTCTGTAGCGCTTTGTACATAGCCGCGAAATTAAAAAGACAAAAAGGCGGAAGGGAGATATTTGACAACCTTATATATGTTCAAAGTGGGATTATATGAACAGTTCTTAAGGTAGTTTTAAGATAGCATGATACTCAGGGCAGTTTTACTTATCAGAGTTGAGTATCCTGGTTAATTTGGATATTCCTTATCCGATTTCGATGAAATTTAGTATTTAAATGTAAAATAGGATAATATGAACAGTTAATAAAGTATTTTTACAATACCGATACTAAGAGCAGTTTTATTGATCAGAGTTGGGTATCCTTGTTAATTTGGGTATTCCTTATCCGATTTTGATGAAATTTAGTATGTAAGTGTGAAATTTGAGATTATTTGAACAGTTCTTAAGGTAGTTCTAAAATATCGATACTCAGGGCAGTTTTACTAATCAACGTTTCGGTATCCTAGTAAATTTGGGTATTTCTTATCCGATTTCGATGAAATTTAGTATGTAGGTGTAAAATGGAGTTATATGAACAGTTCTTAAGGTAGTTCTAAAATATCGATACTCAGGGCAGTTTTACTTATCAGAGTTGAGTATCCTGGTTAATTTGGATATTCCTTATTCGATTTTGATGAAATTTATTATGTAGGTCTAAATTGAGATTATTTGAATAGGCTTCAGCTATCAGATACTTTTTATTTAATGAATTTATCTTTTAAAATAAGAAAGTTATGTGGATTTTAGTGTGTTGATATATTATTTATATTATTCCGTGCGATAATCCGAACACTAAAATCGACATAAATGAAAACGTAGCGTTCGGATTAACGCACGGTTGGTGTATTATATCGAAATATATTGCAATATTGGTATCGTCGATTTTCTCTTCTCCACACACAACACACATAAAGTAATTATGGTCTATCCACACCGCGTCCATTTATCGTGGTGTGTATAACAAAACAAAACTAAGAATAATTATACCTTTTCTCCTCTACCTAGCCATCACACATTATTTGGTGTACAAAATTCATATTAAAAAATATACTAATTTCCCAAACGAAATTAACCAAAAAAAAAAAAAAAATGTGGAAATAAAAAAAAATTTTTTTACCAAAAAAACCTTAAAAGCAAAATTAGGATAATTAGCCACCGTAAAAATTAAAAAAATTTTATATAAAATAGAAATGAATAGAATAAAAACCAAAAAAACTATCGTGTCATTCAATCACATTGTTGTTGTTGTTGTTGTTGTTGTTGTTGTTGTTGTTATAGATTAATTTTTACCTTATTGTACTTGATTTTTTTTTTTTATTAAAAACAACAATTAAGTTTAAATTAAAGTTTACGAGAAAAAAAAAACCAAAAAAACCAAAAAAACACTGTTTAAATGACTGACTGAATTAAATATTAAATACACAATTTTTATGTGGAGAGGAGAATTTAGAGAAAGAACAAAGTATGGCCATCCATTATAATAAAGATTAAAGGCACACACACACACACACAGTGGACGACTCGAAAATGGTTAAACAACAAAAAACTTTAAAACTTGCTTAAACATTAAAATATAATTATTTCTGTAATTATTTTTAATTTATGTGTGTGCGTGTGTGTGTGTGTGTGTGTGTCATTAAAAACACCACCCAAAAAAACACATAATTATAGGTAATTATTATATATTTTATGATTGTACCGCAACGCTGCGCTGCATCTGCATCACACAAAATTAAAAATAAAATAAATTAATGATTGTGAATTTTTGTTTATATTAAATTTTCAAATTATCAAAGGTAAGGACAATGGTTGCGCCGAGCCGCTGGACACAACACCCTTTTGCTGAATTTTCCCCAAAGTTTTCAAAGTGCTAACTATGTTATGAGAATATATTGTTCTTAACATTATCACATATTCTGATGATTAATTCAAATTGATGATTGTGAAAAGAATAGTGTCTTGGGTGAAATCCACATAGTCCATTTAAGTTCTACTTCGAATTACTTTTATTGCATTCTATCAATTTATTGTATTTTTCTTGGACACATAAAATGTCCGTTTAACAATGTGTGAACCTTTTAATATATTGTATTAACATCATCATCAGATTTTATATTGACAGGCCATTCAAATTATTTAGAGAACTATGTGTCGAAGTAGATTGAGTAGAGAGAGAGAGAGAGTTGAGAGTAGATTGATACTATTAAAAATCCTTTAGCCGATTGATGGATAACAAAAGTTTTTTGCATTAATTTCTTGATAGAGAACTCCGCATGGGAAAAGTCTTTAATTATTCTTTGACAGTTGTATTTATATTATGATTTTGTTTTATTATAGTTTATGTTTTTTTTCTTCCATTCTTCAATGGCCACCATTTTGTTTGTATTGTATTTATTTCATTATATTTTGTTTTTACACATAATGTGTTCGCCAAAGTTTGAAACACAAATTTGTACTCTTCATTCTACACATCCCGCCTAGTAACACGCTGTCCGCAGTTTGTCCGCAAAATTTCCGCATCGTACATGGCCATAGGCCGTAGTTTCAATGGCGAGGAAATTAATTAATATTAATTATATTAATTTATTTTAACAATGCACCATGGATTTAGTAATTAAGATTTCTGTTGAAATAATGTTTAAATATTCGAAGCAAAAATTTCTACATAAAGTAATATACGGTCGACAGATGTGTAGCGTGATGCTGCTGTTCATCCCGTTTCGGCAATCATGTTAGTCTGACCGTAACCTTCATTTTTATAAGATTTGAATTGTCGTAAAATTTCATATGAAACTTGGAAAAAATCAGCTGATGAAACTTATCTTTTCTTTAAAGATTTATATGCGGTGGTGAATGTTTACTGTTTTTGAGTTTAGTAACAGTTTTCAAAATGGCCCAGAAGACGTTGAAAATGATGTACACCCGAATCACCTTTCCACGTAAAAAAGGGTAAAAATATTGAAAAAAGATTGGGCTGAAATTGACAAAGAATGTGTAAGGCGGCAAATATAACAATTTTTACATGAAAAATATGTGTGAAAAAATTGTGCCCAAAATTCTGACAATCGAAAAGGTGTTTCGTCAAGTATATTATTAGACCATCAGCTTTTATTCGCAAGACCTGACACCATGTGATTTTTATCTGTTACCCATAAGGTCAAATCTGTATTAAAACGGACCAGATTTCAGATTGCTGAAACTGCGAATGAAAAAGCGGCAGACTTGCAGTAGGGTTTTAAACAATGGAAAATTTGCATAGAGCGTTGTATATGTGGATAGAGGTAGGTTTTACATTGAATATCACTAAAATAAATTTAAAATGAATTGTTTTCACAGTATTTTATGCGCACACCTCGTATGTTTAAGATTTTCTTCTACACAAAACTATTTTATCAGAATTCGAACTCACACGGTCCGGATTGAATATAGCATGCGATGTAACATCTATTGCATATCACTATAACCCAAAAATATTATAATATTCTGATACAGTACATAAACTCAAGCTTTAAAAGTGTATTCCTCAAAACCATGTTTTAAATATCAGTGCCACATTTACAGTGAAAACAATAAATATACAATTAATATTATTGGCGTTTGCAAATTATAGTGGGAATGGGTATGACAGGTATGAAATTAAAAAACACTTAACTAAATTCGATAAAAGTCCATTCATTTTTGTAACGACAAAGGTCATAACGTTTCCAAATTGAACTATACACGATATTAAAAAAATAATTAATTAATTTAATATTATTCCACACAGATAATCCATAGAAATTACCAGGTATAGGAGTATGAAGTGAGCCGCTGCCAATAAATGGCTGCACTTATATTCGTAATTGTGTGAAAGAGCCTTAATGCGATGTTTTTTTTATTGTTTTGACATCTGTCAACAACATTCAGAGTGTGTGGTAAATTCCATTTGTAATACAACAACATAAAATTTTATCGTGTTAAAAATGTCTAATTGTGTGCGTTCAACAAACGATTTGCGGGTATCATTAGTTTTTTGTTATCATTTAAAGAAAAACGGAGCTGAATCTCAACGAAGAATGCTTGTAGAAGCTTTTGGTGATCATGCTCTATCATTAGTAACATGCAAAAGATGGTTTCAACAATTTAGAGACAAAGATTTTGAGTTGAGAAATGAAGAACGAGGAAGAATCCACCAAAAAAGTTTGAAGACAGTCAGAATTGCAAGCATTGTTGGACGAAGATGATACACAAACTCAAAAACAACTTGCCGAAGCCTTAAATGTAGATCAAAAAATAATTTCTAATCGTTTAAAAGCAATGGGAAAGATTCAAAAGTGTGGAAAATGGGTTCAACATGAATGGACGACTGAAAGGCAACAAGAAAATCGAAAAACCATTTGTGAATTGCACCCGTCAACAATACAAAAGGAAGTCTTTTTTGCATCGAATCGTGACGGTGGTGATGAAAAGTGGATATATTTTGAGAATCCTAAACGCAAAAAATCATGGATTACACCAGGTAAAGCAACAACATCGACTGCAAAACCAAAACGATTCGGTAAGAGCAGAATGCTTTGTGTTTGGTGGGATCAGGAGAAGGTGTGGTGTATCATGAACTTCTGAAACCTGGTGAACAGCGTTAATACGATTCGCTACCAACAACAAATAATCCCCAGCACACAAAGCAAAACCAGTTCAGGATACGATAAAGTTGCTTGGATGGGAGCTGTTACCACACCCGCCCGATTCACCAGACTTGGCTCTTTCGGACTACCATTTGTTTTCATCGATGGGACATGCTTTGCGAGAACAGCACTTCAAAACATCTGCGGAAGTTGAAAATTGGCTATCTGAATGGTTTTCGTGCAAAGCAACACCATTTTTTCGACGTGGTATACGAAAATTTCCGGAAAGGTGGTTAAAATGTGTAGAAAGCGCGATGGAAATTATTTTGAATAAAATATTTTTGATTTTTCTATTCTAAATAATGTGTTTTTCTTCCTTTAAAAAAGGCATTCATTTCATACTCCTATACCTGGTATATTCAAATTTTTTGTGAGCAGATTCACCGTCTTTGGATTGTCCATCGATTTTTGGCAAGTAATTCCAGTGAATTGTCCGTATTAGTAGAATAAATTTTCTTTTGACGATGATGGTAATGATCGCGGTTTGATTAATTTTAGATAGACCAGACCAGTTCTATTAGCACGGAATGAAGATACTGACCAATGGCAAAAATTCATCGATTATGTGCATTTTTATTTTTGTAATAAACACGGAAAAAAGCCGCTCTGATAAAATCCCAGAAAAGTTTTACAAAATTCTTCGGAAATATATCGCTTTGAGTTGCTTGGCGTTGTTTCGAAAATTATGAAAATAAATTAAATAGAGTGAGGATTATTGAAAAAATTTGAACCACACTGTGCTTGGATAATTGGTGAAATAAATTTATGAATACAATACCGCACTGATGTATTTTGGAAATATTATTCGAACAATCCAAAGATCTCAATTGAGCTAAATAACATAATATTGGAATAAGTGGAAAATCTATGTGGGGACATTCATTTTTTGGACAAATTCCAATATATTTATTCCCTCAAAAATATGTGGATTTTTTACACGGAAATTTTCCTCAGTACGAACAAATTGTTACTATGGATCTCCCTTAGCTGCTAATTAATAGTTTAAGTTTATTGTGTTAATTTAATACTAGAATTAAAAAATTATCCAGAATAATTAAATATTTTTAGTGTCCTTAAATTTTATTTATTCATTAATTTTGGGGTACCATACCCCACACCTAATTCTTTCCCCATTCATATTTATTCTATGTTGTGTTGACCACAGACGAAAACTCACATATATTTAAAATCCATTTTCAATTATTTAAAATAAAGCGTGATTTTTTTTGAGCAATCGTTTTTCCAATAGGGTTTTGACAGGGATGGAAATGTCAAATCTTCGCCATCTTTTTTTTTTTTTTTACTCAGTAAGGTTCAACATTTACAAAATGCAACATCTTTCGCTCTCGGAACGTCGACAAATATTGGATATTTACATCCGAAATAACAAAAATGTTTTTTATCGCAAAATCATCTTCAGCGATGAGGCACATTTCTGGTTGAATGGCTACGTCAACAAACAAAATATGCGTTATTGGAACAAGGAACAACCAGAGCAAGTGCTTGAGACGCCGTTGCACCCGGAAAAAGTCACAGTTTGGTGCGGTTTACACGCCGAAGGCATCATCGGTCCGTACTTTTTTAAAAATGAGGCCGGCGCAAATGTTACGGTCAACGCTGAGCGCTATAGAGAAATGTTGGATGGCTGGTTTTTTCCAAATGTTGCTACGCATGATGTGGGCCACTTGTGATTTCAACAGGACGGCGCTACATGCCATACAGCCAATGCCACAATCGATTTGCGCTGAAAGAAACGTTTGGTGAACGAGTTATATCGCGAAATGGCCCAGTCGATTGGCCGCCTAGATCGTGCGATATCACGCCGTTGGACATTTTTTTGTGGGGCAATGTGAAGGCACAAGTTTATGCGGACAAGCCAGCGACGATTGAACATTTGGAAGCCAACATAACTCGTACAATTAATGCTGTACGACCAGAAGTTGTCGAACGAGTGATGAAAAATTGGGCCGAGCCGATGACCTTTTTACGAAGCAGTCGCGGTGGTCACATGAACGAAATCATTTTCAAAAACTGAATGAAAAGAAATTTGCTACTAAATAAAGTAATTTTCCAATTAAAAATATTTATTTTTATATGTTTTTTTTAATTTTTGAAACCGATTGCTCAAAAAAAATCACTCTTTAATTGTTATTTTCAAAATAATTACACAATCCAAAAATTTGGTACACAAAATAAATTTAAAATATTGAATAAATAAAGTTGAAAAAAAAATTCCATAGAAACAATTATAAATATTACAGGCAACGCAATTAATTGAATTTAATAAATAAAAACACAAAATTTTTTCCGACTTCAGTTTTGCTGTTTCGCTTCTGAGTGTGTGTGTGTGTGTGTGTGCGTATATGTTTTTTTTATATTTTTATATTTATTTATTTATTGTTTATTTTTGGTTGGTTGGTCCAAATAATTATTATATGAGATGTTTTTCTGTTGATTGTTATAATTATATGTAATTTGTAGCGATAGAGATAAAGAGAGAGAGAGAGAGAGAGCGAGCGAGTGAGAGAGAAGTAGTAATAAAATAATAACAATAATAATAATAATAAAAAAATTAATTTTAATTTAATTGTTATTATTTGTGCTGTTGTTGCTGCTGCCACATTCAATGGTCAATGACATATTACATTTTTCAATTCCAATTCCGTGTGTTATTTATAATTTATATGATCTTTTTTGTTTATTATTTTTCACAAATTTAATGATTTGTGTTATGTGAATTTTGTTTGAGAAATCTGATCAAAACAAAATTCCAGATTTATTGGACTTCTGTATCACAAGGGGTATTACAAAAAATCGAATAGAAGCAGTATCGTACCTAGAATTGTCATCGCATCATACCCCTATCATAATTACCGCATCCACAAACATTATAAATACACAGAGTAACCAAACATTACACTCAAAACGAACATATTTGTAACTTATTTAAAGAATTGATTGATATCAAAAATAATATTGGACATGCCATTGAAAAACACTACAAATATATCAAATGCAATTCAAAAATTTCAACAACATTGTAAAAGATGTAGTTAAAAAAAACATCAACACCAGCTGACACTCTGAAAATATAAGACAAGAAATATGCCGGGCAGCTGTTAAACCAAAAAATTGAAGAAAAAAAGAAAACTTAGAAAACTATGGCAAAAAACAAGATCACCTAAAAATAAATCAAAATTAATGTGTGTGCAGTAAAAGACCTAAGAAACCAATTGAAAGACATCAAAGATGAAGCAATTCAAAATTACTTAGGAAGTCTCACGGCAACCGAAACAACAGATTACTTTCGTTGGAGAGCTGCGAAGAAAACAGGGACATCCACGACAACATGTTCCACCCATTAGAAAAGCTACGGCCAGTGGGCAAGTGGTGACAACGAAAAAGCATTTTTTAATTGCTTCACATCTACAAAATACGTTGACACCATTTCATCCAACAGAAAGATCGGTAGATGAAGATCGAAAAATTATAGATTGCCTTGAAAGACCACGACACCAATGAACTTTCCGATAAAAAAAAATTTAAAATTATAGGAATAGAAACATTTAGGCAGAAAGAAATAAACGCAAAAAAGGCACCGTCGATTGATAAAACCACCGGAAAAATGCTAAAAGAACTTACACCCACTGCTATGAAATATTTAACATATATTTTCAACGCCACATCCTAAACACAAATAGCTTCTCAGTGCAGTGGCAGAGACCGCTCAAATTATTTTCTCATACCAAAGCCGGGCAAGAAATACGACGATATAAAATCATACAGTCCAATTACCCTATTACCAGCTATTGCAAAATTTTTCGAAAAACTATTGGTTAAATGATTAAAAATTGTAATACTAAATTACCAATTTGGTTTCCGTCAACATCACGCAACTACAGAACAAATACACAGAGTGGTAAATCAAATAATCAATGCATTTGAAACGAAAAGTTATTCTCGTACATCTCGCAGCCATTTGAAATGGGTATGGCATGAAGGCCGTCTGTATAAATTGAAAAAACAACTACCTCACCACTACTTCCAAATATTAAAATCACATTTGCGAAACCGTAAATTTATTGTTAATCAACATGAGGTACAGACAACAACTTTTCCAATAATGGTTGGGGTGTTCGGCAACAAAGTGTGTTTTCGAGCCACTTTTGCATCTCATTTACACAGCGGATCTTCCAACAACGAAACATACCATTACGGCAACTTTTGCTGATGATCACACAGTAATCATGGCAACGCATATAAATCCAATGATCAGCTTTAAAAATACTGCAAGAAAACTTGAATGAATTTCAAAATTGGCTCCGAATATGGAGACTAAAAGTCAATGTAGAAAAATCGGTTCACGTGACATTTAGCCTGTACAGATTAAATTGTTCGGCGGTAAAAATAAATAAAAATACGTTACAAAATGTTAACTCAGCAAAAAATACCTAGGAAAACGCTTATTATTGTATAAACAAAAACAAACAACTAAGATTCAAGTTCAACAAAACTGTATTGGTTACTGGGGAGATGGTCCCAGTAATTACTATAGAGTGCAAAATAATTGTATATAAAGAAATTATAAGACCAGTATGGACTTAGGGTATAGAACTATGGGGAGCCACATGTAAATCAAATATAGATATAATAGAAAGATTTCAATAAAATGTGCTCCGTAGTATATAGTTAATGCACCATGGTATGTGCGCAACGATCTTTTAAGTAAGGACCTCAACATTTGTTCGACTCAATTACAACTAAAAGTACAGGTTATTATAAAAGACTTCATCCAAACCAACTTGCGGTGAAACTTTGTTGAAATACCAACGAATAAGCAAGAAGTTTAAAAAAACATCGGTATACATCGGAGTTATTAACAAGATTTCAATAATGCCAATCAAAAGCTGAAATATTGATTTAAAAATCAATCTACTTTTGTCGATTTTTTCTTGTAATTATTAAATTATTTTATTAAAAAAGTTTACATGAATCTTTGGTTTCCTTGATGAAATTTATATTATCAACATCCTTTAACACCATATGCACCATATTTTCCATGCTATCCCTACACAATTATATATTAAATAGGTCTCTAATTTAATATTATTAAATACACACACACACACACACACATACACACACACATACACACACAAATACACAGTACACGAACATGTATTTATATAAATTAAAGTTTTAATTCTAATGTTCTTTAAGAACCTATAATTATCGTAACCAAAATGTTCCAAATCAAAGATATATACAAAAATAAGGAATAAATATCATGCGAATATTCATTTTTAATTATACACACACACACACACACACGAATTACTAATATATCTTATTATATAAACGTAAGGGGATCCATTTAAGTTTGTGGATTAAGGTGAGAAAAGTTTTTTATGTTATTAGCGTGCGCCCTCCGCATGCCGCCCGCAAGTAATGTACCACCACATCAACTTGCAATTGCAATCGAATGCGTTGGTGTAAAATACTTTCAAATTTAATTATTGTGGATGTGCCACAATATTTTCAAATAATATAAAATGAACTAATTCTTTAAAAACACGTAACAAGACTTTTGTGGTGCACTGCGCATGTATACGATAAAATAAAAATAAATAAAAAAAAACACAATCTAATTGGTGTCTTATTAAATAAATAAATGGAAAAGTAATAAATATGTATGTTTGTGCGTGTGTGTGTGTGTGTGTGTGTGTGTGTGTGTGTGTAAAAAATTATAGTATTTATAATATTTATATAAAAAATATATAAAAATATATGAAAAAAAACGTAGATTGGCGCCATTGTGTGTACTTTTTCTCTATTCGGTTTACATAATGATGTTTTTTTACCTTACAAATGTAACATAAAAGTGAACATTTATGAAGGAAATTCATTGGCAAGGATATTTAAGGATATCTATCGTACAGATTATCGTGTCAGAAATATACGAAATCGTTACACAAATTTGTTTCGCACTTCTTCTAAATATAATACATTGAATCGATATAGAAATAAAAGTGTAAGGATTTAACCAGTTAAATGGTTTTTGAACGACTGTATTCGCCATGGGTATAAAAATAAATATTGACAATTTGTAAGACACAATTTAGATATGCATTTTCCAAATAGATCGAAAGAGTTAACCGGTTAAAAGTTGTTCAAATCCAACAATGATGATTATTTATGTTGCAATCCATTTTTATTACTTTGTGACAGTTATTAATTGTGGCAGGGATGGGAGATATTGTACTTGGATTTCAATGAAAATCTACTGAATTGTATACAAAGTACACAAAGTTTGTCAAAATATAAAGGACTTATATTTTTAATTTGATTGTGATATTTTACGGTTCTCTTTATCCCGGATTTGTAAAGAATATTTAAATATTAATCGACTTTGGTGGCCACACACACACACCCACACCCACTGTATTAAACTGTGTCTCAAGTTACTATTTATGAAACAAATTTTTTCTAAATGTTTTTTCTTTATATTTTTAACTAAAAAGTCGATGTAGAGATATTCTTTAACTTTAATTTTTAAGGACTTCACACACACACACACACACACACACACGTACACACACACACACACACACGCACACACACACACACTCACTCACTGTCTTAAACTGCGTCCCAAGTTACTATTTATGAAATAAATTTTTCTAAATATTGTTTCTTCATAATTTTAACAAAAAAAGTCGATGTAGAGAAATTCTTCAACTTTAATTTTTAAGGACTTCACACACACACACATATACACAGACATGAACACACACACACACACATGAACACACTCACACTCACTCACTGTCTTAAACTGCGTCCCAAGTTACTATTTATAAAACAAATTTTTCTAAATATTTTTTCTTCATATTTTTAACAAAAAAGTCGATGTAGAGAAATTCTTTAACTTTAATTTTTAAGGGCTTCACACAGACACGCACACACACACACACACACATACACACTGTATTAAACTGTGTCTCAAGTTACTATTTACAGGCCCGTACCGAGCCAATTTTGCGCGCTGTGCATAATTTTAAAAATACGAACTTTAAATAATTAAAAATGGATGAACACAATTTCATGTATTCATAGATTTTTCTTCGACAGCAAAAAATGCTTGGAAAAATTGTTGATTGTTTTTATGTTTGTGCCATATTAGCAATTTAATTATAGTTTAGTTGAATCTTCATTATGTTTCTTGCTGTGTGTGGAATAAGAACCGTTTCCACATCACCGCAACAGTAGATTCTCAATGCGTTTTTATGAGGTTTCCCCCCCCCCCCCCCATTACAGACCTAGTCTTTTACAGAATATAATTGAATTAATTGAATTATTAAATAATTATTATTATTAAGGCGCCGTCAAAAAATCAACATCCAAATGGTTCAATTTTTCCTGCTGTAAAAAACTAATATATTGAGGATTTCTATCTTCATTAAACCACCTCTACCGTTGCTGCGATTGTCTCGGTTGATTACGCCTAAATTGGGGTAACGTTTTTAGTTAATATCACGGGTTGTAATTAGATGGTAAAAAAATACATACAAATTTTAAATTAATATATTTCATTGAGAAAAAAAATTTATTGACAAAATAATTTGAAACATATTCTCTTCTCGATTCCATCATCGTTCAATTGGTTTTTATATTTTATGTAAAAAATATTAACTACAACCCGAGATATTGCTGAAAACGTTACGCCGTGACAGTCGTAAGAAAGTAATATTAATTTGAAATTGAAATACATACGCGCCCCATTCTTTTGTTCGTTCTGTTCTGTTCATATGAAAGGTACGGGCCCGCGCATAACTGTTTAGGTAAACAAATTTTTCTAAAACATTTTTCTTAATATTTTTAACAAAAAAATAACCAAGTGTAGAGAAATTCCGGCAACTTTAATTTAATGTTGTAAGGAGGACTGTTCTGATACAACGTTTTTAAAAAAAACTTGTGCACTTGTGTACAATCCGATTTCAATTTGATTTCATTGAAAGCGGAATCGATCGATCGGACACATGATGAGGTTCCCTTGTGTGTCAGTGATGTTATGAGTTAATTACTTTCCGCTTGATTGTTTTGTTTTGATATTTTTTCTACAATATATAATTTTTTTGTTCGTATTTATTTATTTTTTGTGTATAATAAAAGAAAAACAATCGGCTGCTATCCCGTGCAATTATACATAATTGTTTATATATTTCGTGGTGTAATTATGATAATTAATATAATTACTAATAAGAGAAGATAAAAAACGATTTCGTGGAATTATACAAAAAAAAGAAATCCAAAAAGATCTATTGATGATCAAAATACAAAAAAATTTGTGTCTATATACATTTAATTAATACAAAATAATATACGTTACACACACACACACACACAGAGACGAACAAACACACATACATGGGCACATAATTTTTGAGAAGAAAATTAGTATAATTAGTATAATTACTAAAAAAAAACTATACAACAATAATTCAAAAAAATTAATTTCACACACACCGAAGAAGGCGAGATGCGATCGCTTGGTATTCGATTTTTTTTCTTTTCTTCCATTCAACAGAATACCAAATATATTTATATTTATGTGTCCGTCTACGTACGTACGTGGTACATTTGTATATCGCATAGTCGTCGTATCAAGTATGTAAGAAGAAAATCACTACGTAGCCGCACAAATTAATTAATTATATAGACATTTGAAACCGATCGACGAAAGAACTTGAATAAAATTAAATATTAAAAGAATCATGTAAAAGTGAAAAAAAAACCGAACAAAATAAAATGTATTGTATAAATGTGTACAGGGTGGTGCAATATATTTAGCGCATAAATCAATCCATCCATTTAGTTGACGCCCGGCTATTATATGGTCTGCTCACCGGGCATTATGAATAGTTTGGAAAAAGTCGAAATGATGAAATATTATATATATTTAAAATAGAAATTAATTGTTATTGCGGACGCTATCTAATATTGCATCTTTGGGGCAATGATCAAAAAAAATTGCCGAAGATTGTAAAAACTTTGGGCATTCAGGGTCACAAATTATTGTAATTGTAAATATCCAATCACAAAAAAACGGTTTGTGTTGTGTATGTGACCGAAAATAATTTGTATTCGGTATATGTAAACTATGTGGCTGCCAAATAGGAATCAGGCTGATACAAGGAATATGATAATTTTTAATATTAGCCAAAAAAAAATAAACGAACTACAATTCGGGAATCAAACAGGCCAATTGAAAAGTTCCCGGTCTGACACAGAGACCAGGCAGTGCTAGTATTAAATCCATATGATTTTTAGTTAGTACCAACCACCGTCAAACGATACGTGTCAAAATTTGACAGTAGTCCGACCATTAGTTTGTGTGAGATATTGCGTTGTGAGTGTTGCTACCTTTGTTATTTGAAAAAAATAGATGGAAAAAAAAGAATTTGAAAAGTCCCCGGTCTGACACACTGATGGCAGTGCCAGTATTAAATCCATATGATTTATAGTTAGTACCAACCTTCAAACGGTACGTGTCAAAATTTGACAGCAGTCCGAACATTAGTTTGTGAGCTATTGCGTTGTGAGTGTAGCTACTTTTGTTATTTTTGAAAAAAGATGGAAACGAAAGAATTTCGTGTGCTGATAAAATATTGGTTTTTGAAGGGAAAATATACAGTTGAAGCAAAATTTTGGCTTGATGAAGAGTTTCCGGGTTCGGCACCAGCAAAATCAACCATCATTGATTGGTATGCTAAGTTTAAATGTGGTGAAATTGGGCACCAAAGACGGCGAACGCAGTGGACGCCCAAAAGAGGCTGTCGACCGACGAATGCATCCAAAAAAAGTTCAAAAAATAATTTTGAATGACCGTGTAAAGTGAAATTGATCATCGAGCTGGTAGACATTATGAAGATATCATTCATCTGAACGTGAATATCATATCTTTCACGAATGAATTTGTACATGAGAAAGCTGTGTGCAAAATGGGTGCGGCGCGAGCTCACAATCGATCAAAAGCAACAAAGTGTTAATGATTCTGAGCAGTGTTTGAAGCTGTTCAAGCGCAATAAACCTGAATTTTTTAGCGTCGATATGTGACAATGGATGAAACATGGCTCTAAACATTTCACTCCGGAGGCAAACAGTCGACAGTCAGCTGAGTGGACTGCACACGATGAACCGAATCCAAAGCGAAGAAAAACACAACAGTCACAGTTGGCAAAGTTATGGCATCAGTATTCTGGGATGCGCAACGTATAATATTCATTGATTATTTCCAAAAGGGCCAGACCATCAACATCGATTATTAAATAGCGTTATTGGATCGTTTAAAGGATGAAATTGTTAAAAAACGGTCCCATTTGAAGAAGAAAAAAGTGCGGTTTCATCAAGACAATGCACCGTGTCACAAATCAATGAAAACAATGGCAAAATTGTATAAATTGGGCTTCGAATTGCTTTCGCATCCACCGTATTCGCCACATCTGGCCCCCCAGCGACTTTTTCCTGTTTGCAGACCTCAAAAGAATGCTCGCTGGAAAGAAATTTAGCGCCAATGAAGAAGTAATCGCCGAAACTGAGGCCTATTTTGAAGCAAAAGACATATCCGGCTACAAAAATGGTATCGAAAAGTTGGAAGATCTCTATAATCGCTGTATCGCCCTCGTAGGCAACTTTGTTAAATAATAAAATCAAATTTGGCAAAAAAATGTGTTTTACTATGGTATGGGACCGGGAACTTTTCAATTGGCCTGTTACCACAGATGTACCGGCATCAAATGAGCTTGAAAATAAAACACTAATTTTAATTGGGAAAGTAAAAAACATATTGGTCACATTGCTTTTGCTACACATTTTGATGACCACCTTGCAATTTGTTAGGGATACCACGCCGCCACGCCGAATTGTTCGTCTTTTGGAAGCAAACCAATTAGACACACTCAATTTCTGCGTAGGAATCGAAGTGTTGCTCACAGCCAATGCGTGTCCCATCGTTGAAAAGAAATTGTGGTCGAAAAGAGTCAAGTGGGTGGGGTAGCAGCTCCCAGATGTTATAGCAACCAAACCAAAAAAAAATTAAGGCCCCATTCACAACAAATGTTCCTAAGACATTTGTATATTGACGCTCACTTCATACCGGTACACCGGGTATATATATGTTTTTTTAGAGATTAGAATAGAATTTTCAACACTTTTCTAGAATCTCGTCGCATTGCGGATACTAATAAGTTTCATGGAACCCTGTGTATTGGCTGATGATGGTTGGCTGGAAGAGAATCGGAGCTCATAAGAGGAAAAAGAAGAGATATTGATGATGATGATGATGAACTTTGCACACATAAAATACAAATTTAACATATAATTTTTATGTTTCATTATTTGGTTCACGTCTTGCATTCATTTCGTTTTTTTTGTTATTGTTATTATTGTTGTTGTTATTGTTGTTGTTATTATTATTGTTATTATTATTATTAATTGTGTTTTACTGTTAAAATTTAAGTTTTCAGTTTTTTTTGGATTATTACTTGGTTTTTGTTGAGAAAAAATGACTATTTTTATTTATTTTTTGTATAAAACTAAACTCCATTGTTTGATTTCTATCATTACAAAACTATAATTTAGACTATTTTTAATTTTTTTGTGACACACTCCAATTTCTGATGTCTTACACTTTATTGGAATTATAAATATAAATATGAAGTGATGATGATAATAATAATAATAATAATCCACCAAGGACCCTAGCAATATTTTCCTACAAAGGAGATCAGAGTGTGGTTGAAAAATAACCATCTTTTTGCATCCGACATGAAATTATGCAATCATTAAATGTATAACATAAAATTCGGAGTGGTATGATGGGTATAGTTGGGTATACGTTCAATACCAGTTGCAACCGAACGCGTTCACAGATTGCGGATAGTGGAACGAGGCCCATGATACTTATGGATTAGCTACGAATAAAGAAGAAGTAGCCGAGCGGACAATCTGGCACAGGTGTGTATAAGAATTACTTTGGGGGTGTTGTGTGAAAGCAGCATTCGATTAAAACTGAGTTAATGATTCAATGATTTTGCACAGTAAAGGCGACAATATAACTGCTTTCGGCAGAAGTGATATACCCCTGTAAATGACCGAACGAATTTCCGGAATGATTTAGTAGGTTAGACTTATGGTTAACTACAAATTTCGGAAAAACAACCAGTTATGAATTCTACAACACGGCCTCGGATCGGACAGGATAAACGGGGGGGCAACGAAAATTTAAGCACAATGATTTAAAATTTGCATCTTGCAATGTTAGAACTCTGTTCACGACACGGTCCTTTAAGAGCACTTACTCTGATACACTGAGAAAAGCAAAATTCGGATATAACATCTATCCAAGAAACTAGGTGGCCCGCAAAAAATTTATTGAAATTAAAATGATACAAATTTTATTACAGCGGCAACGATTGTAGTAAAAGAAGAGAGTTCGGAACCGGTTTCGTAGTTTTTGGTAAAGCAAGAAATTCAGTAATTGCTTTAAATCCGATTGATGAACGCATTTATGCAGTACGTGTAAGAACGAAATTTTTCAATTTGAACCTCATCAATGTACATGCGTACACCGAAGAGAAAACTGATGAGGTTAAGGAAGAGTTTTATGAAAAACTGATGGCAACATATAGAGCTGCACCCGGCCCAAGACATTAAGATTGTCCTAGGCGATTTTAATAATAAGGTGGGAGAGGAAACAATATATATCAACCAACTATAGGTAAAAGAAACGGTCTAGTTTGGATAGTGCCACGAGCCAGAATTTCTTCCATTAATAACACAAAACCCTTTGGATTGAAATGGACAGTCGAATAACTTGAACAATCGGTGGTCAAACAATTGTACATAGATGAAATGGAACAAAGAATTATTACAGATTTGGAGGCTTATCAGCAGGAAACTAATATAAATAGTATGTGGAAGAGATTAAAATCATGCGTTTAAGGTGCCACAACAGAGGTTATTGGAAAGGTGGATGGGTGGTAAGAAATGAGTGGTTTGATGATGGATGTGGAAATGCTTGGGATGAAAAAAATGTATCCAAGCTGAAAATGCATCGAAAGGTGCCTTGAAAAATTGGCCGAGTACTTTAAAGATATATTAAATGTGAACACGCCAGTGAATACTGTGGAAGATGTGCAATTTCAAACTGCCCAGCCATTTATAACTGAACCGCATCAATACACGAAGTAAAGAATGTTATTCAGAAGCTCAAGAATAATAAATCACCTGTGTGTCTGATAGCTTTCCCCAGGTGAACTCTTTAAATATTGTGGAAATGTATTATGATATCAAATGCACGAGCTAATCTGTCAATTGTGCAAGAAGGGTGACAAATTAGATTGTAACAACTGCAGAGGAATAACTTTATTACACATTAGCTATAAGGTATTTGCTAATAAACTATACCATCGACTTATTCCATACGCCAATGAAATTATCGGAGAATACCAGTGTGGTTTCTGCGCACATTGATCGACATCTGATCAAATATTTAGAATACCGCAGATCTTGGAAAAGTATATGGAATTCAATGTTGATACACACCATTTGTTTGATGATTTTAAAGCGGCATATCGGATAGCCGCAATTGGTCAAAGTTATGGAAAATTATGGAAGAGTTTGGCATTCCAAAAAAACTGATAGATTTGGTGGCCATGACGTTGGAAAATGTGAAGTCACAAGTACAAACGGAACCATCGGGACTGGGTCTCAAAGTGAATGCAGACAAAACAAAATATTTGGTGGCAACGAATACACATCAGGAATTCGAAATCAAACTCATTTAATATTGGAGAACACAATTTTGAAATAGTCAATAGTTTTGTGCACTTAAGATCGCAGAGTAGCAACTGGAAACAGATGTTATTACGGGCTAAGAAAAAACAATTCCAATCGAAAACATTACAACGAGATCTTAAGTGCAAGATATATTCAACATTTATACGTCCAATATTAACGTTTGGGTCGGAGGCTTGGTGCCGGACACAGAACCTGGAACAATTACTTCGGATTTTCGAACGAAAGGTACTCCGTGGCATATTTGGTCTCGCCGTCAAAGAATGACAGAATGATTGGAGGCGAAGATACAATTTTGAATTAGACAAATTGTACGGTCAACCAAATATTGTCAAAACAATCAAAATCAATAGATTAAGATGGATGTTGGACACGTACTACGCATGGAGGAGAGGCGTGTACCAAAAAAACTGTTAAATAGTAAACCAGTAGGTAGAAGGAGAGCCGAACGGAAGACCTAAGGCGAGATGGCAAGATGCAATAAACTTTGATATAAAGATCCTTAAAATTCGGGAATGGAAGACATTTCGGCTGCGGATAGGTCAGGTTGGAGAAGCGTGTTGGAGAAGGCTAAAACCGCACCTGGGCTGCAACGCCATGGAGTAAGTAAGTAAATAAGTTAATGTATAACAATTGCTGTGACGATAACACTCTTTATTCAATTTTATAACGGGCATTTAATCGACTACGTCGACCTATCAACACTTTCTATATTATTTACATTAACATTTGAAAAATTCTGTTACTTATAAATTTTGATTATATTGTTCAACATTTGTAACATTAAAAAAAATGTAATGTTGTGCACACGTAAATTTTATGTTCTATGACAAATTAACATCAACAAAATTTGTGTGTGTGGAGAGAAAGAAGTCTTGAGTTGGAATGGAATAAACAAAAAAAAATGAAAAAAAAATTACATCATTAGCATCCATCCAGCAAACACACATCAGAATCAGTAGCAAAAATATACAAAATTATTTCAAGACAAAATCTATTAAATGCTTAAACTTCTTCTTCTTCTTCTTCTTCGACTTCTACATCTTTTTCTTCTTCTTCTTCTTCTTCTTCTTCATCATCTTCTGTTTTTCTTAAGTACTGGAACAAATTAATCTCGTCAATCATAATAATTTCTTCGTTTCATTTTCTTTATTCTTCCGCATCTGATGCGGTGGTGGTGATGGTGTTGATGGTGGTGATGATGATGGTACCCGCTGAACCTCTGTACGTTGTATAATATACAAAACGAATGTGTGTTTATGTGTTTTGTGCGTTGTACAAACAAGTAATAAAATGTATAAAAAAATAACACACAAACTTTTACGTCTATTATTTATTCTTATTTTCTGTTACTTTTTTTATTATTATTATTATTATTAATTTTTTTTTTTTATATCATACACGCCCATACAGTCCATTTAACACACCAATCTTAAATATCATCCATCCATCCATTCATCCATCTGACTACTTGCTACTAAGTAATCGTCGTCCATCTGTACAACCGTCCGCGCGCAGCCACTAAATTAATATCTATATTTATAAAGAAATGGATAGTAATTCATAATTTTTAAAATCCCATTCATAAATTTATGTATTTTTTAAAAAAACAACGATACGATACGGCAATGCTTTTATTATTTATTTATTTATTTATTTATTTATTTTTTGCTTGTCCATGTGACGTCTATGACGCTGCGGTTAATTTAACTTTTACTATTTATGTTTGAAGATACCCTTTATTTTTTTTTCCAACTCATTAAATAGTCTTAAATATTGGCACTAAAAATAAAGATAACACTAAACCATTATACTTTATTATTATTTTCCTTGTTGACACACACACACACACACACACACACACACACACACAGACAGATTATTTAAAACTGTAAGTAAGCAATGACCTTGTAAACATTTATTGATTACAATGTTATGCATAAAAATAAAGAAATAATATGGATCTTATGTGAAACACGTATTTGTTTACGAAAGTCTTTAAAAAGTACACCCATACCTCGCTATACAGCCGCCACTCTTTATTTCGGCATTTTGCTATAATGGCCCTCTTCAATTTGAGGCAAGTTTTTGATTTACCGCCTAGAATGTTTTGGCTATAACTGCAAAAAAACTTTTTTCGTTGTTGATCTATCTACATATTGCCAATCTTACGCAAGCGCAATCTCGATGCACACACACTCTTTCCGATTTCTTCTTCTTGTTTTCGACCGTTATTCAGTGTGTGTGTGCTCATAAAGCAACTGGCTTAGACTTGTCTGTGCTGTGAGTGTTTTATATACTTATTTTGTTTTACTGATTGTTACACATTTACTAAAGAAAAAATTTTTTAAACAATTAGGGACATTTTTGGTAAGAGTTCATTATTTTTTTTTCCCCGACAAAATGCCATCGACTTCGAAGACTGATTAAAAAAGAGATGCCGAAAATTAATTACGCTCGGCACTAAACTAGAAATATTACGTCGTACAGAAAGAAGGTGGAGAGAAAATTGTTGAAATTTAACAAGGCAATGGGACTTGCGAAAACAAACTATTCGTGATAAAAAAAAAGACATTAAAACATATTTGCAATCTGCTGTACCTTTAAATGTCTTGCGATTAACAAGCCCAGGAAACTGGAATGTGTGACAAAAAATGGAAAAACTATATTAATTATATGAATTGAGGACAATAACAAATGAAGAATGCCAATGAGTCAAATGACTATCCAGGAAAAAAGAGATAAGTATTTTCGAAAATTTAACGACTGGAGATGAACCGATGAATCTGCCTGAAGATGTCACATTTCAAGCAAGCCGAGGATGGTTTGAAAAATTTAAAAATACATTTAATTTGAATAATTTGAAAATGAAAGGTGAAGCAGATAGCGCCGATGCGGCCGCATCTAAGGAATATCCCAACATTTTAAAGGGAATTATTGAAAGAGGTGGTTATAAACGGGAACAAGTGTTTAACGTAAACGAAACAGGGCTTTATTTGGAAGCGAATGCCTGATCGCACGTACACTTGAAAAACCGAAAAATCTGCGCCTAGTTATAAGGGAGTCTAAAGAACGATTAACTTTGCGACTAGGTGCAAATGCCGACGGTGATTTTAAACTAAAATTACTTTTAATATATTTGTCCGAAAACCGAAGGTCTTTTAAAGGACTAAATAAAAATCAAATACCCGTCATATGGCGATCCAACAAGAAAGCTTGGATGACTAAAGCTACCTTTTTAGGATTGGTTCAAAAATCACTTTTGTACAGAAATGAAAAAATATTTGCGTTACAATAACTTAAGCAACAAGGCTTTGCTAATTTTGGATAATGCACCAGGGCATCCTACTAATTTATCCGAACCATATGAAGATGTTAGGATTGATTACCAACAGCTTTTATCCAACCAATGGATCAGGATGCAAAAGCCACTTTCAAGACATATTACCTACGCCGAACTTTCCGACAAATTATAAGGGAAACCGATGGTAAATTTTCAATTAAAGCATTTTCGAAAAACTATAACATCAAGGATACTCGTGACAGCATCAGTGAATCATGTAAGGAATTAAAATTAACAAACAATGAACCATGTTTCCGAAAAATTATGGCCAGAATGTGTAAAAAATACTGATACCGAAGTTAAAATCCTTCCTGAAATTTGGCAAAGCATTTTGGGTCCAGCACATGACGGCGGCTTTGAAGGTTTTTAACTAATGTGATGTGCTTGATCTACTTGAAGCTGATAGGGAATCTCTTTCATATGACGAACTCATTAAGTTGCAAGCAGAACCGGCATTTGATGAAGACACAAAGTCGATTGTATCCAAAAAGCTAACATCAAAAAATTTATCGAAAGATTTTTCCTATTTCGAACAAGGAATAAACCTCGTCCTCTTTGAAAATGATCCTAATGCCGAACGTAGCGCTAATGTTTCTCGAGGAATTAACTAAGCCATTAGCTGTTATAATGCGCTGAAGAACGAAATAGACAAGTGGGCAACAGAAACAACGTTTTTTAACAATTTTTTAAAGCCAGGCCCATTCTTACCAACGAAAAATGATGACGATTGTAATCTGCAACGGACTGCATTTCTTCATCGTCTTCAGATTTTAAGCCATTCTATAAAAAAAATTACGAATGTAACCTGAAGTTGTTGCATTTTCAATTATAAACCATTTTACATTTGTAACACATTTGGAACCGATCCCATTGAATTTGTGTATGAATTTGTATAAAAATAATTATACGACTTTTCGCTTTGCGGCCAAATTTCGTGGAACGTATTGAGGCCGTAAATCGAGGTATGGGTGTACTACAAAATCACGTAAAAATACACAAGTTACAATAAATATGTAAATTTTAGTTAACACTTCATTACGTCTGTATCACACGAAATGTGCTAAAAATTAACATGATTCGAATTAACATACTAATGAGAGTTAATTAATTAGTCCATATTAAATATAAATGGTTGTAAACATAAAACATAAATCACTTTAAATAATTGCTATAACAATTAGTCTTTATTCTAACATAAATATTGTACACAAAACATTTGCATATTATAATCTCATTTAAATTAACCCCTCAATTTTATCATTACACACAAACGTTAAATAAAATTCCGATATTGTCTTTATTATACGGTATTATTTTATATTGGGTGTAGTAATATGATTTCGTCTTTTTCCAGAATTTCCAATTGAATATTTGTTGCTATATAAGCGAACAGTTTTGTTGTGGGCGTTTGCCATTGTTCAACATAACACATGGGCTGAAAAGTTTCCGAAAATTCTAAGAAAAAACATTTTTTTTTGCAAAATTAAACTTTATTCATCAACATCAACATTTCCATTCGCGGGCGACTCACTGATTCCAACGATCTTCCAACTTTTCGATACCATTTTTATAGTAAGATTTCGTTTTTTCGTCAAAATAGGCTTCTGTTTCGGCGATCACCTCTTCATTGGCGCTAAATTTCTTTCCAGTGAGCATTCTCTTGAGATCTGCAAACAGGAAAAAGTCGCTGGTGGACAGATCTGGAGAATACGGTTGATGTGGAAGCAATATTCGAAGACCAATTCATCTGTTTTCAGTGATTTATGACACAGTGCCGTTGTCTTGATGAAACAGCACTTTTTTCTTCTTCAAATGCGGTCGTTTCTTAGCGATTTCATGCTTCAAATGCTCCAACAAGGCTTTATAATAGTAACTATTGATGGTTTTTCCATTTTCGAGATAGTCGATGAAAATTATTCCATGTGCATCCCAAAACACAGATGGCATAACGTTACCAGCCGACTGTTGCGTTTTTGGTCGTTGTGGACGACGTTCGTCGCTTGCCGGTCATGATGCTGACTGCCGATTGGATTCCGCAGTGTAATGATGGAGCCATGTTTCATCCATGCGTCACATATCGACGCAAAAATTCTGTTTTATTGCGGTTGAACAAGCCCAAAAACAGCTCTGAATCATCGACGCGTTGTTGTTTTTGATCGATTGTGAGTTCACGCGGCACCCACTTTGCACACAGCTTTTGCATGCCCAAATATTCATGCACGATATGTCCAACACGCTCCTTTGATATCTTCAGAGCTTCAGCTATCTCGATCAACATCACTTTACAGTCATCGGAAATTATTTTGTGGACTTATTTGATATTTTCTGGAGTAACAGCCTTTTTTGGACGTCCACTGCGTTCATCGTCCTTGGTGCTCATATGGCCGGTTTTAAAATTTGCAAACCACAAATATAATGTTAAAAGAGCTGGAGCAGTGTCGGGATAATGCTCGTCAAGCAGTTTTTTGGCTTCAGAAATATTTTTTCCAATCAAAAAATAATGTTTAATCAACGCACGACATTCGTGTTTTTCCATTTTTTTTCAAATAACAAAAGTAGCTACACTCACAACGCAATATCTCACAAACTAATGGTCGGACTGCTGTCAAATTTTGACACGTATCGTTTGAAGGTTGGTACTAACTAAAAATCATATGAAAAAAATACTAATGGCTCTTAAAATTTTCGGAAACTTTTCAGTCCATGTGTTAATTGCGAAAATGGGTTTGCAATGCAATAAATAAATTGATGTTAAATTAATGTTACATTAAATGACCACCCCACCCCCTTCTTTTGTTTGTACTAAATGCACTAAGGCCAACAACGGTAAACTCATATTTGTACACCCCACAAAATTATAACCCTTTTAATTGTCGACATAATAACTTTCGCCCCAAAGTAAATAAAAAAAGATGAGATGATATTAATATTAATAATGATAATAATAATGATGATGTAACCCCTTGTTGCTCTTTCTTTTCATACCCATCCAATAATATTGTAATGAATGACAACAACAATCATTTATCTCGAAAATATATATCGTAAATTATAAAACATGTAATAATAGTAATAAGAAGAAAATGATAATAATGATAATAAATAACTGACTTATTTATAAAAACATAGAAGAATGTATTGTGCTTGGGTTGGGTGTTGTGTTAAATGAGTGTGGTGGTAGTTCTATCCATCTATCCGTCTATCCGTAGAGCATCGGTTGGTAGATTTTCCACAGGGTAAATTTTAAATCAAAATAATATTTATTTTTTTTCCTATTGTGTAAAAACTTTCGATTTTTGTTGTTTTTCATTTGAATTTAAAATGTGTGTCTGTGTGTGTGTGTGTGTGTGTGTGTGTGTGTGTATAGCTAAAACGAAAAAAGGATTTTTATCCGTGTGTTAGCCGGTGTATGTCAGTTACAATTTAATAATAGATGTAATAGACAAATTATATTTACTTTAAGTATTTGTAGAATTAATTAACCTATTACAAAAATTCCAACATTATGGATTGAATCGTATTTAACCAGTGGTGAGATACAGCCGGTTCGCACCGCTTCGACAGAACCATTTCGTAAATGGCTCTCAAGTTTGGCGAACCGTTAGTTAAAAGTAAATAAAAATTATAATTTACATTTTCTTAACTTCATAAATACAACAACAAAATAGATAAACGATATTGATATTGACCACATTTTGTACAAACAGAACGGTATTGACTTTACGCACAGCACGTCCATGTGTGGACAGCTTTAATCAACCGAAACAGAATTGCTTGACTACATTAATTCAATGATAAAATGAATGAAAAATATTTGACGTCTACTTGTAGACCATTTTTACACAGTTTACAGGTTCGACTGTAAAGATGTTAACCATTTTCCGATATCGAAGATGAAATAAAATTACAAATTAAAATTCGGTTTCGATATGGGAACGATAGCATTGCTATCTCGTAAAACCGCACAGTAAAAATAGTGGAATTTATTTCAAATGATATTAGAAATGGAGTATTTTTTGGGAAAATAATTGCAAATAATTTGAAAATATGTTTTGATCATTGACGCAACCTCAACAACAATGTCCGCCAAACCACAGTCATTATAATTTTTTTAAAAGTTGAAGATTCTGTTACACCCACCAACCAATTTTCTTAACTCTTTACTCTTGCATTAGACAAACAAGACTCTTTAGATCATTCTTTGATGAAAGCTTTAAATAACAATGGATTTATTTATAATTAGAGAAAATCTGGAGTTAGTACAAAAATTTCCAAATGTAATAATATGGCATTGTTTAAACCACCGTGTTCAACTTATTTTGGATGATTCCATAAATGAAATAACGCAATTAAATCATTTTAAAATTTTTATTGACAAAATATACACTATTTTTCACCGATCCAATAAAAATCAAATCGACCATTCCAAAATATCAACAGAACTGGAAATCGATATTATAAAAAGATTGAAAGAGTTTTCGGACCAGGTTGACCGGCATGCAGTTTAAGAACAACAAAATAACTGTTTGGCGTACCTAATCCGGCTTTACATAATTATTTTTTCATCAAATGGCTATACAAGACTGGAACATAAATTCCTTTTTAAATGAATTTGTCTTTAACGATTGACATTTTATATGAAATTTCTATTCTGTCAAATACGCTACACGCTATAAAATATGGACATAATTAAGGCCGAAAAACTTGTTCTAAGGTCCGTTAATTTTTTTGAAATACTTCAAAAGGAAAAGGGTTTATACGAAAACAAAATAGAAAATTTAATTACCTCAGAAGCTTTAAAAAATTTATAGAAAAAACATTGGACTTCCCCGAAACGCTCTAAACTTTTAGAAAATATAAAACTAAATTTAAAGAAAAATGTTAATGGATTGTGATCATTTAAAATCAAATTGTACCCAACGCACCAATAATTTAAAATTCATAAATATTATATATTAGAAGCATTTAATGGAATATTAAAGAAACAGTTGCCTGGCTAAAGAACACGGTAAGACACTTTTAACAACTTTTTTAAATATCAAATTGTTGCAAATGACTATAGAGATTTTGTAGACAATGTTTTAAATGATATGCAGAATTATATGGCCCTGGAGATTGTTAGAAAAGCAAAAAAATATTATAAGAACCATTGATGTAAGTGTCGCGGAAGCAGAAAAGGGATTCTCAAAAATGAACTGATAAACGGTACGGTTTAAAACTGTGCAAAATATTTCAAAAAACTTAATGATTATTTGTCTAATCGTACCATTTAGCGAATAGGATTCCGTTGCGTTTGTAAAGATGTGGTTGAGAATTAATCATTCGGCCAGTCGATACAAGGGTGAAAAAAGAGCAACTTACAGAAGCAGATGAAAATCAAAAGGCTCTATGGAAATTGAAATACTTTCCTGTACAATAAATGTAGTCCTTATTAATTTAAAAAGCTATAAACATTTTGTAATGACATAGTCTCCCACAACCACATTTTTTTGTAGCGAAGCGGTTGTAAAACTATTAGAATCCCATCACTGTATTTTACTAATGCGACCAACTTGTGACACACATTTTTTCTTCTTTAATTATACCAATAATTCTGCCTTCTCCATAGTAACACAGTCCGTAGTTTCAATCCAAGGAAATATCTATGGATTTCTTACTGGATGTACGCTTGAATTTTAAATGATAAGTGCAACCAGCTGTCCCTGAAGTTTTATAAAAAATGTTCTTGGATTATCCGTGTATATTTCCGATGATAATTTCTACGGAGTCTCCTTATAAGTATTTCTCGTTGCTATTATTCCACTCAGAATACCCATAGAATTTATCTATCAAATTTTTTGTGGGCAGATCCACAGATTTTGAAAAAAAATATCTTTAGATTGGATTTGTATTTTAGCAAATATCATACCCGTGAATTGTCCGTGTATTAGAAGAGTAAATTTTCTTATGACGATGATGTCAAATCGCGGTTTTGATTCAGTTTTTTTATTATCGAGATAGACCAGACCAGTTCTATGATTACGGAATGAAGATGCTGCCCGAACGATGGCAAAAATTCATCGATTGTGCATTTGGGCAAGCCAATGCTAGTCTCATTGATAATAACAAATGGTAGTCGGAAGGAGCCAAGTCTAGTGAATACGACGGCGGGTGCGATAGCAGCTCACAGTCAAGTGATTTGATTGTACCCTGGTTTTGCTTTGTGTGCTGGTGCATTGTAATGGAGCAAAATTACCTTGTCGTGTCTTCATTACCCATTCTAGTCGTTTTTCGATTAATGCATGGCTCAAATTGATCATTTGTTGTCGATAGCGATCAGAATTAACAGTTTCATCAGCTTTTAGGAGCTCGTGGTACAGCACACCTTTCTGGTCCCACCGCAGACACACAGCATTTTCGTCTTCTTGCCGAAACGATTTTGTTTTGCAGTCGATGTTAATGGTTAACCCATAATTTTTTCCGTTTAGGATTCTTAAAATAAATCCATTTCATTCATCGCCTGTAACAATTCGCTCCAAAACTGATTTTCCTTCGTGTCTATGGCAAGCAAAATTTCACAAGTATTTTTTCGGTTTTCCATCTGCCTTTCAACTCAATTCATGTGGCACCCATTTTCCACACTTTTGGATCTGTCCCGCATAACTTTTAAACGGTCAGAAATTGTTTGTGGTTGTGCAACATTTAACATTTCTGCCATTTGCTTTTGAAGCAAAGTGTCATCTTCATCCAATATATTGCTTGCAATTCGGCACGTTTACTTTTTCGGTGGTCCTCTTCTTCCACATTCATTATTTCTGCCATCAAAATAATTATCTCAGCACCGTTGAAACCATCTTTTGCATGTTGCTTCTGCAGCTGAACCATGATCATCTGATATGCCTCGACAAACATTCGATGTGACTTTGCAGCATGGTTTTTGAAATGAAAACAAAAATTTAATACTAGCCGCAAATCATCATTTTCTGCTACAAAATTCGACAAATGTCATAGCAACCAAACAAAAAAAAAAATTACGGCTCGTTCACAACAAATGTTCCCTATCGAGAAATTTGTATCTTGACTCTCTCATTTGATACCGGTACACCTGGTATATCTATTAGATAAGCGAAATCAAACAAAATTTGAACCCACCAGTGTCTTCGATAATCAATTGGTGAAATAAATTATGAATACAATACCGTGCGGATATAATATGTTGGACAAATTACCCTGACAATCCAAAGATTTCAATTCACCTAATTGAAATGCCATTATAATTAAGTGGGAAAATCTATGTGGGGGTACATTCTTTGGACAAATTCGAAAAATATTTTTTCCATAGAAAGTATATGGGTTTTTTCCACAGAAATATTCCACTTTTTTTTTCAAAGTACGGACCAATTGTTATTAGCCGAATTAATTTTCCTTATGACAATGATTTCAAATTGTGGTTTGATTTAGATTTTTACCGATACACCAAATCAGATCTATGAGCACGGAATGAAGATGCTGAACGATGGCAAAAAATTCATCGATAATATGTATTTTTTTGCATTTTGTAATAAACAAGAATTAGAAAAAAAACCGCTCTGATAAAATCCCAGAAAAGTCTTACAAAATTCCACGGATAAATATCGATTTGGGTTGCTTCGGTTGTTTCAAAAATTATGAAAATAAATTAAAATAGAGTGAGGATTATACAAAAGTTTTTGAATCACACACTGTCTTGGATAATTGGTGAATTAAATAATGACTAAACAATACCGGTAACCATCCGAAATATTTCCAATTGATCTAAATAAAATGCTATTAATAATTAAGTGGAAAATCTATGGACATTCTTTGGGACAAATTCCAATATACTTTTTTTTGCATAGAAAATATGTGGATTTTTTCCATAGAAATATTCCACCTTTTTTTTTCAAAGTACAGACAAATTGTTACTTGGGCTGTTTTTAACAATCCAACCAATTCGGTGATGTGTCCCTAAATTTAAATTTAATGAATCGATAATTTTTAAAAATTTATAAATCAAAAAAATATTCAAATAAAAAAAAACTACTAGTCGTCCCTAAATTAACAATTAAAATTCATAAGTTTATAGTTAAACTTTTGATACACGTCCCCCACCCCCACAAAAAAAACGGTTTTTTTTATTAATTGTTAGGTCACACAGTGCAATTGTATAATTTCCGATGACATTTGAATAGCGTTTAAAAAAAGTTTCGTAAAATAATAAATCAGTAAATTAGAAAACAAAAAAAAAGTGTGTCACAAACAAAATGATAAAGATAAAAACCCAAATTTACATAAATACCGCAATCAAAGAAAAAATTAAATAAGGAACAAATACAAAAACTTTAAGATTAAATTTAGTATTTGTGAATTAATAATCTTCATTAAGCTGCTTTAAATATATCACAAAATGAGAAGACAAAAAAAATATAATAATAATAATAATATTGTAATAAAGCGAGATTTAATCACGCTTGATGCTGCTGCTGCTGATGCTGCGACCCTTTTTCTCTTGTTTATTTATACACTTTATTACTATTATACGGTAATTTGGTGTAGATTACATCTTTTCATGTACAAGAAGATGATTTGATTTTTCTGCCCAATAATCTCATCTTAATATTTATTATATTATTATGGAGAATGCGAAAAAAAGGAAAACACATAAAGCTGTAATATTATCATTTAACACAATTTTTCTCTAGCAACAAATATACCATCCACCCCATCCATCCCCCCCATCCACCCACAATTTCAATGCTTTTAATTAATCATATTTACATTGTACCATTGTAAACATTTTCGTATGATTCATGTGATGGTTGGAAAGCATATTTTTTGTTCTTGTTCATATTTGCCCATTTAAATGTTTTAAAGCATATTTGTTGTTGTTGTTGTTGTTGTTGTTGTTGTTGTTGTATCCACCACCACGGGGGACGAAGAATGTTTAACAATGCAATATAGACTAGGCCAAATTAATTAAAACACGATCTAAATATGGTACAATAGAATAATCTGTGCGAAAATAATATAAAAAAAAGGGTTGCATGAATAATAATATCCATTTGATTTCTCTTGTGTTCTTGTGGTGTTATGGCTTTTGTTACACACACACACACACACACACACAGACACACATCGACTATACAGCAACAAAACAATAAAGTCAAGACCCCTTTTGATTAGCATTTAATTTCTCATTTAATAATAGCATTGTTTTTACTCTATTGTATTTTTAATGTTAGTAAACATGATACGGCAGCAGCAACAATTATAACATTCCTGTGAAAAGGGTTAAAATGATTATTATTACATGGTTTTTATAGTTGGTTATATAACTAAGTCCTGGGGATAATCTGAAGATAGGTGTTGTAAGTAGAATTGCTTGTACGCAGTGTAAAGTAGTGGCAATATATCGTTATTTTGTAGTAGTTGAATCCACCAGTATTCAGTATTCAGTATTTTGACATTCAGTTGAAGTGTAAACAAGTTTTGATTAAAAATGGAAAATTTTGTACCCTCAACAAAACATCATTTGGGCAGGAAGTTATGTTTGAGTAATTTTATTCGGGAAGAAAATAGCAGAGCAGAGAAATTTATCGCTTTTTGTAACAAATTTATGGTGAACATTCCGTCATCACTTAATAAACAATTATGAGAGTATTGGTTTAGACGACTGCTTTAAAAATAATGATTTTAATGTTTTGTGATTAGGAACGTGTTGGAACACCAAAATACGAAGCGTAGTACGCATGGAGGAGGAGCGTTTGCCGAAAGAAATGTAAAATGGTAAACCAGAAGGTAGAAGGAGAGCCGAACGGAAGACCTAAGGCGAGATGGCTAGATGCAGTGAACTGTGTTGTATAAAGATCCTTAAAATTTGGGATTGGAAGACATTTCGGCTGCGGATAGGTCAGGTTGGCGAAGCGTGTTGGAGAAGGCTAAAACCGTACCTGGGTTATAACGCCATGAAGAAAGAGTAAGTAAGTAAGTAGTAAGGAACACCAAAAAAATTTGAAGACGAAGAATTTCGAAGCTTTACTCAGTGTAGATCCATGTCAAACGGAAGAAGAATTAGCATTGGCATTAGATGTTACCAAACCACAAGTGTTTTCAAACGTTCCAAAGAAGATAGGAATGGTCCAAAAGCTATCGTATTGGGTACCACTTGAGAATTGACGGAAAGACAACAAGAAAATCGAAAAACAATGTGTGTGAAATTTTTCTTCAAAGATATTCAATTTTGTATCGAATTTTGTGACTGGTGGTGAAAAGTGGATCCATTACGATAATCCAAAACGTTTGAAACAATGGGTGTGAAGACAGGTGAACCAGGTTCATCGACACCAAAACGCAATATGCATGGTTCTGAGGTTATGTTGTGTATCTGGTGGGACCAATGTAGTGTACTATGAGCTGCTTAAACCGGGACAAACCATCACTGCTGAACGTTACCGAGAGCAATTAATCCAATTGAGCCGAGCATTGTATCAAAAACGATCAGAATATGACAACAGACATGACCGTGTGATTCTGCGCACCATGTTAATGTTAGACAACAATTTGCAAGACCGGTCAAAGAAACGTAAGATGCACTTGTTTGGAAATTCCTACCCCACTCGCCATAATCATCAGACATTGCTCTATCAGACTACCATTTGTTCCGGTCGATGCAGTCAGCCCCGTTCTGCACAGCGGTTGAATTCTTACGAAGATATGAAAAAATGTCTGAATTCATGGATTGCTTCAAAACCTAAGAAGTTCTTTTACGTGGGAATCCTTCAATTGCCACAAAGATGGTCAAAATGGTTGTAGCTTCCGATGGCAAATACTTTGAAAATAAAATGTAATGTACCGTTACTTTCAAATAAATGTATTTTTCTTACCAAAATACTACCCCAAAACTTAGTTATAGACCCATCGGTCTCTCTGTGAAATTCGTTACTCTAGCCTTGTATACGGGAATCCATCAATTGCCACAAAGATGATCAAAATGGTTGCAACTTCGGATGGCAAATACTTTGAAAATAAAATATAATGTACCGTTACTTTCAAATAAATGCGTTTTTTCTTATAAAAATACGCCCAAAACTTAGTTATACCCCCAATGTATCAGCAGAGTTTTGGTGTAATAGCATAAAAGCACAAGGTTATTTTTATAAATTATGTTTTAATTTAATTCAGTGAAAGCTCTTTTTAAATTACCTTTTATTTTTAACTTTTTGTGATTGAAGTTTTCTATTAATTTTTGTAATGTGGTGGTGGTGATGGAGGTGTTAATCGGAATTAAATTACATGTATTAAATAATGCAATGTTAATATATTTGATTTAAATAACTCTAAAATGGGGGGAGTGGTGCATCCAATATTTGACCATTTTGAATTTGCAGAGTAAACATAAATTTGTAGTTTTCTTTATTAAATTAACTCAGTGCGAGGTTAGTGAACCCATATTACTTTGATTGCGTGGGTGGCGGTTTAAAATCGGTTAATTAGTTATTGAGATATTGCACCCGGTTGGGGTGCAAAACACGGTCTGATTGAAAATTTAGTTATTTGAGTGAAACTTTGTACCGATTAGTTGAATCTGTCAAAATGTTATATAATATTTTTGATGCAAAATGAGCCAGAGGACCTAGTGTTTTCGTATTGTCGTCGAAATTTGAGACACCCTGTATATTATTTTATAAGTATTCAAGTAATTTTAATATAATGCAAATTATTACAAAAATTAAGTTTGAATGTTGTTGAAGATAACAAAATTAGTCGTTTATATAATTTTGGCAATAATGAATTTAATCTGAAATAAATAAATATTTGAAACAACAAAATGGTATTTAAACCAAGAACAACGCATTAGACTTATTGTATCACATCAACAACACTTTTGTAAGACCTTATAATTTTGAACAATTTAAAAAAGTCACGAAATCAAGGTGAAAAGAAGTAACTGGAAACAATAGTGTGTAGTTTTGAAATTGGAATTACTTCACGGAAATATAACTTTAGTTCTGGATGGTGAAAATTTATGTGATCAGATCTTATTGTTATTCCATTTAGTGCCATCAACATAGACTTACTGACGGAGCGTATGAAGAAATGCTTCCCAGAATGTCTCATAGCCCAATAATTTTTGTGGCAGTATTTTATTTACAATTATATGCGAATTTAACAGAATAAATATTTTAGAGTTTGGAGTAATATTTATAAAAGTTGTCCAAATTTTCATAAGATATTTGGGTGTCATTGTTTTTGGTAATTCATTAAAATTGTTCAAAACTCAATCCACATAACAAATTTGATCAAAATTCAACAAGAAATGATCAAATTGTTCAGGTTATAATAATATATTCCTAATTGCTCTCCTTGGATAACATTTTATAAGAACTTCATATGGATGTGTCTGTCCCTTATTCACAAACTTATTGTCAATGTTTCCTACATTCAGTAAGAAATTAACAGGCCAATTAAAACGTCCACGGTCTGATACACAGACCAGGCAGTTCTAGTATTAAATCCATATGATTTTTAGTTAGTACCAATCACCGTCAAAGGATACGTGTCAAAATTTGACAGCAGTCCGACCATTAGTTTGTGAGCTATTGCGTTGTGAGTGTAGCTACTTTTGTTATTTGAAAAAAAAGGTGGAAAAATAAAGAATTTCGTGTGCTGATAAAATATTGGTTTTTGAAGAGAAAAAATACAGTTGAAGCAAAATTTTGGCTTGATGAAGAGTTTCCGGGTTCGGCACCAGGAAAATCAACCATCATTGATTGGTATGCTAAGTTTAAACGTGGTGAAATCAGCATCGAAGACGGCGAAAGCAGTGGACGCCCAAAAGAGGCTGTCACCGACAAAAAAGTTCACAAAATAATTTTGAATGACCGTGTAAAGTGAAGTTGATCATCGAGCTGGCAGACATTGTGAAGATATCATATCTGAACGTGTATATCATATCATTCACGAATGAATTTGTACATGAGAAAGCTGTGTGCAAAATGGGTGCGGCGCGAGCTCACTATCGATCAAAAGCAACAAAGTGTTAATGATTCTGAGCAGTGTTTGAAGCTGTTCAAGCCCAATAAACCTGAATGTTTGTGTCGATATGTGACAATGAATGGAATATGGCTCCAAACATTTTACTCCGGAGTCCAATCGACAGTCAGCTGAGTGGACTGCACACGATGAAGCGAATCCAAAGCGAGGAAAAACACAACAGCCAGTTGGCAAGGTTATGGCATCTGTATTCTGAGATGCGCAAGGAATAATATTCATTGACTACCTGTAAAAGTGCCAGACCATCAACAGCGATTATTATATAGCGTTATTGGATCGTTTAAAGGATGGAATCGTTAAGAAAACGTACCCATTTGAAGAAGAAAAAAGTGCTGTTTCATCAAGACAATGCACCGTGTCACAAATCATTGAAAACAATGACAAAATTACATGAATTGGGCTTCGAATTGCTTCCGCATCCACCGTATTCGCCACATCTGGCCCCCAGCGACTTTTTCCTGTTCTCAGACCTCAAAAGAATGCTCGCTGGAAAGAAATTTAGAGCCTATGAAGAAGTAATCGCCGAAACTGAGGTCTATTTTGAAGCAAAAAACAAATCCGGCTACAAAAATGGTATCGAAAAGTTGGATGATCTCTATAATCGCTGTATCGCCTTCGCAGGCAACTATGTTGAATAATATAATAAAATTTTGCCAAAAAAATGTGTGTTTTACTATTGTAGACCGGGAACTTTTCAATTAGCCTGTTAGTTAGAAAATGCAAAACTTTATTCTGCGATATTTTCTTTCTTTATAAATCGAATTTTTGTGTTTTCATTCCCCTGAAAATTCGTTACATAAAGAGTCGACTGTATATATGATTTAAATATCGCGGAATTGGCGGCGGAGCAGTGCCGGTTTTTTTTTTTTCGTTTTTGTGATAATTGTTTGTTTATTTTTATCACAATATTTTGTGACAATGATTAATGTGTGTACAAAAGGGTCCGGGTCGATCATTTTGAATAGCAATAAATTCGATGTTAACTCCGTCAACGGATTATTTAGTGATTAGAAATTTAATAATTACAATTTGGTTGAATTTGTGTGTGTGCCGTTTTCTTTTTCTTACCAATTATTAATTCATAGATTCATAGAAATGCGCCAAATAACATAAAATTAAAGAATAGTCTGATTTAGGCACAACAACAACAACAAAATTACACTCTAAATTTTTGTGTGTTTTTTTTTTTTGTTACAAATATTATAATTTTGGCATTGGTAAAAATTTGGTCCCGTCAAAGAACAGAATGGTTGGAGGCGAAGATACAATTTTGAATTAGACAAATTGTACGGTCAACCAAATATTGTCAAAACAATCAAGATCAATTGATTGAGATGGCTTGGACACGTAGAACGCGTGGAGGAGGAGCGTGTGCCGAAAAAACCGGTTAAATAGTAAACCAGAAGGTAGAAGGAGAACCGAACGGAAGACCTAAGGCGAGATGGCAATAAACTGTGATATAAAGATCCTTAAAATTCGAGATTGGAAGACATTAACTGCTGATAGGTCAGGTTGGAAAACCGTGTTGGAGAAAGCTAAAACCGCACCCGGGTTGTAACGCCATGGAGTAAGTAAGTAAGTATTGGTAAAAATTTGGTGTTTGCGTAAATATTTTTATAGAGCACAAAACTGAGGAAAACGAAAAAATACACTGATGATTGCTGAAGACCAAACAAAAGTTTAAATTATTAGAAAAATCATTAGGCCATGTGACAACATAAAATTAAAAAATATAATAATAAAAAAAAATGAATTAAAAAATTAGTCACATTTTTTATTATGTTTTTCAAATTGAAAATATTTAACAAAGACTAATTTTATTTTTATTTTTTCGATTATAAATAAAATATGCGTTACTGTGTCATGTGTGTGTGTGTGTGTGTGTGTGTGTGTGTGCGTTCCTTTTATTTATTAATTTTCCAACGAAAAAATGTTTTAATTTGATTTTAATTGAATTCATTGTTGTTTTATTTTTATATAGTTTTTTTTTTCTTATTTAAGAATTAAATTCATTCATTCCATTCAAACAACAACAATTCATTGAGTTTGTTTTTTTTTTTCCAGTAATGACTTTTATTATTTTAATATATTTTGTATATTTAGAAAATACGTCTATACGCTTTAGCTTTGTGTGTGCGTGTGTGTGTGTGTGTGTGTGTTTTATTTGTTACCTGAGAAAAAAACCAAAAGTATTGTTTTGAATTTTGAACACACGCAATAACATCGTAATATAAATTGTAATTTATAAAAGTGTGAGCGTAGAGTAGATGTGGATAATGTGATGAGTGTGTATAAGTTAATTTTATATTTTTTAACCCTTAGCAAACACCGAATGCCATCATGTATTTGTACGACATTGCAAATATTCTATACCAGGTATAGGAGTATGAAATGAGCCCGTTTTAAAGGAAGAAAAACACATTATTTAGAATAGAAAAATCAAAAATATTTTATTCAAAATAACTTCCATCGCGCTTTCTACACATTTTAACCACCTTTCCGGAAATTTTCGTATACCACGTCGAAAAAATGGTGTTGCTTTGGACGAAAACCATTCAGATAGCCAATTTTCAACTTCCGCAGATGTTTTGAAGTACTGTTCTCGCAATGTATGTCCCATCGATGAAAACAAATGGTAGTCCGAAAGAGTTAAGTCTGGTGAATCGGGCCGGTGTGATAACAGCTCCCAAGCCAAGCGACTTTATCGTATCCTGAACTGGTTTTGCTTTGTGTGCTCTGGTGCATTATCATGTTGCAAAATTACCTTAACCGGTTTTTTCTTTCTTTCTGTCCATTCTGGTCGGTTATCGAATAATGCATGGTTCAAATAGATTATTTGTTGTTGGTAGCGAACCGTATTAACAGTTTCACCAGGTTTCAGAAGTTCATGATACACCACACCTTCCTGATCCAACCAAACATAAAGCATTCTCTTCTTACCGAATCCGAATTTGGTTTTGCAGTCGATGTTGCTGCTTTACCTGGTGTAATCCATGATTTTTTGCGTTTAGGATTCTCAAAATATATCCACTTTTCATCACCACCGTCACGATTCGATGCAAAAAAGATTTCCTTTTGTATCGTTGACGGGTGCAATTCACAAATGGTTTTTCGATTTTCTTGTTGCCTTTCAGTCGTCAATTCATGTGGAACCCATTTTCCACACTTTTGAATCTTTCCCATTGCTTTTAAACGATTAGAAATTGTTTTTTGATCTACATTTAAGGCTTCTGCAAGTTTTTTTTGAGTTTGTGTATCATCTTCGTCCAACAATGCTTGCAATTCTGACTGTCTTCAAACTTTTTTTTGGTGGTCTTCCACGTTCTTCATTTCTCAAATCAAAATCTTTGTCTCGAAAATTGTTGAAACCATCTTTTGCATGTTGCTAATGAGATAGAGCATGATCACCAAAAGCTTCTACAAGCATTCGTTGAGATTCAGCTACGTTTTTCTTTAAATGATAACAAAAAACTAATGATACCCGCAAATCGTTTGTTGAAGGCACAAAATTAGACATTTTTAACACGATAAAATTTTATGTTGTTGTATTACAAATGGAATTTACCACACTCTGAATGTTGTTGACAGATGTCAAAACAATAAAAAAAACATCACATTAAGGCTCTTTCACACAATTACTAATATAAGTACAGCCATTTATTGGCAACGGCTCGCTTCATACTCCTATACCTGGTAGAAAAATCAAAAATCGA
Organism: Bibio marci; assembly: GCA_910594885.2. NCBI lineage: Eukaryota > Metazoa > Arthropoda > Insecta > Diptera > Bibionidae > Bibio > Bibio marci. The sequence goes on along the minus strand of OU343119.1, from coordinate 3,563,335 downwards.
ATCCCGCTCTCATATAAAGTTTACTGTTTAAGTTAAGGCCAAAACATACGGGGACGTGAGTGATATGGACCGACCGTTTTTTGAATAGAAGCAAAGCATTTTGTATATCGGAAACATACGGGTGGACGGATTCGGCCGATTATTGTCCCAAATTTTCTTTTTGTTGGACCTGGTCGCAGACCAGTATATCTTGGCTGGCAAATCTGCGAAAATGGTTTTGAGTAAATTCAACGGAATTATTTCGAATTGTAGCCAATAAAGTAAAAATTGCCATGATGATAGTCAACGTCCGGAACGGATAGGGCAATTAAAGAAGAAGAAGACTTGCGGTACGAACGAAAAAGCAATAAAAAGAAAAAAAAAATTTTTTGACAATTTATAAGAATTAAATGTCCAACACAAAACAACGTTGCATCGGTTCACGGCAGTATTTTACCATATTTTGGGGTCGTAAAATAATGGCCCTTTTTTGGCCTTAACTTAACGTTCAGGTACAAAAAAACCGATTGTGTTATTGGTTCGGATAGAAAAATGGTGGGCAAAAGACGGGAAACACGTAATTATTGCAATACTTGTACAAAAAAAAAAACTTGACATTCACATAGGGGACATAGGTGTTGGGAGAAGTACCATACTGGCCAAAAAAATTATAAATACATTGTTAAAGGTATCCACAATCATTGTACTTTGGAATGATTCCGATTCATTAAAATTTATATACAATTTTTGATTATTTTTTGCAAATTTAGAGCAGAAACCGCGGAAAAAACGCTGTCGACACAATAACAAAAAGTGTTGCCGAAAAAAAACGCTGTAAAACCGCACGCAAAACGTTTTGGTTTGGTCATTGCGATAAACCGTCATGTAATTAAATTTGCGATTTTTGCCGCACCGTTGCCACCGCGGCAAAAAACGCGTTGGTTTATTTCAACTCCCATTATTTTTTTTAATTTTGTTGAAATTTTCACGTTCAGTAAGAGGATACTGAACGAAAGGTACTCCGTGGCATATTTGGTTGCACCGTCAAAGAACAGAATGGTTTGGAGGCGAAAATACAATTTTGAATTAGACAAGTTGTACGCGGTCAACCAAATATTGTCAAAACAATTAAAATCAATAGATTGCGATGGCTGTTGGACACGTAGTACGCGCATGGAGGAGGAGCGTGTGCCGAAAAACCGGTTAAATGGTAAACCAGAAGGTAGAAGGAGAGCCGAACGGAAGACCTAAGGCGAGATGGTTAGATGCAGTAAACTGTTATATAAAGATCCTTAAAATTCGGGATTGAAAGACATTTCGGCTGCGAATAGGTCAGGTTGGCGTAGCGTGTTGGAGAAGGCTAAAACCGCACTCGGGTTGTAACGCCATGGAGTAAGAGTAGCAGTAAGAGGATACTGAATGGATTGCACATCTGTTCAAATACTACCGATTTTATTACTAAAACTTTACATAAAATCCAATAAAAGCGATATTAATTATGCACTATTTTTTTGCTCTGGAGATTAAACATTAAATTTCTTAAAAATCTGTCGACCCGATACTGGTCGTCATCGTTCTAGAAACATGCACTCCTTCGTTAAGGGTTAAGAAACCAAATGCATAATCAATTCATATTGAAACTTATAATAATAATATGATTTCTATGAAGTGACGAGTCTCTGTAGAGATGTTTTTTTGATTTAATTTTCTTAAAAATTTGTCGACCCGATACTGGTCGTCATCGTTTTAGAAAAATGCGCTCGTTCCTTAAGGGTTAAACAACCAAATTCAATATCAATTCATATTGAAACTTATAATAACAATAATAATATGGTGCCTATGAAGTGAGGAGTCTCTGCAGAGGTGTTTTTTTGATTAAATTTCTTAAAAATCTGTCGACCCGATACTGGTCGTCATCGTTCTAGAAAAATGCACTCCTTCGTTAAGGGTTAAAAAAACCAAATTCAATATCAATTTATATTGAAACTTATAATAATAATATGATTTCTATGAAGTGAGGAGTCTCTGTAGAGGTGTTTTTTTGATTTAATTTCTTAAAAATTGGTCGACCCGGTACTGGCCGTCATCGTTCTAGAAAAATGCGCTCGTTCGTTAAGGGTTAAACAACCAAATTCAATATCAATTCATATTGAAATTTATAATAACAATAATAATATGGTTCCTATGAAGTGACGAGTCTCTGTAGAGGTGTTTTTTTGATTTAATTTTTTTAAAAATCTGTCGACCCGATACTGGTGGTCATCGTTCTAGAAAAATGCGCTCGTTCGTTAAGGGTTAAACAACCAAATTCAATATCAATTCATATTGAAATTTATAATAACAATAATAATATGGTTCCTATGAAGTGACGAGTCTCTGTAGAGGTGTTTTTTTGATTTAATTTTTTTAAAAATCTGTCGACCCGATACTGGTGGTCATCGTTCTAGAAAAATGCGCTCGTTCGTTAAGGGTTAAACAACCAAATTCAATATCAATTCATATTGAAACTTTTAATAATAATATGATTTCTATGAAGTGAGGAGTCTCTGTAGAGGTGTTTTTTTGATTTAATTTTTTTAAAAATCTGTCGACCCGATACTGGCCGTCATCATTCTAGAAAAATGCACTCCTTCGTTAAGGGTTAAGAAACCAAATTCAATATCAATTCATATTGAAACTTTTAATAATAATATGGTTCCTATGAAGTGAGGAGTCCCTGCAGAGGTGTTTTTTTGATTAAATTTCTTAAAAATCTGTCGACCCGATACTGGTCGTCATCGTTCTAGAAAAATGCGCTCGTTCCTTAAGGGTTAAAAAAACCAAATTCAATATCAATTTATATTGAAACTTATAATAATAATATGATTTCTATGAAGTGAGGAGTCTCTGAGGAATAGAGGTATTTTGTAATTTTATGGTTCGATATTAATTTACCAAAAAATTAACAATTTTTCTCCACTATTTATTGTCTTCGGTAATACAAAATTCTACTATTAGCACGGCCGCACACACAGTCCCGTGGCTTCTTATTATTATTATTATTATTTTTATTATATAATTTTGATTATTACGACGATAATTACATTTCATTATTATTATTATTTTTTTTTCTAAATATTATTATTTTATATGTTTATTTTTGTGTAAACTATAATTTTTTTTGTATATGGCATTCGTGTAATTACCATTAAAATAACAATGACAAAAGAAATTAATTTAAAATAAAATAAAATAGTAATTATTGTTAAAAAAATATAATTGTATTTGTGAGTCTATTGTACCATAATATTAGGCACATCTCTTCAGTTCCAAAAAAATATATTGTACAATTGAATAATTAATTATAAATTAACAAAAAAAAAAACTGAAAATAATAAATAAATAAATAAATAAATAAATAAAAAAAAAATAGGAAGGTAGAAACTAACTTAACTACATATTAAAAACAAAAAATTAAAAAGTGGTAATCATTTGTCATTTTTATTACATTAAAAATAATATTAAAACGACACAAAAACGATTAAAACGATAAAAGAATATTTTATTATTTCTCTCCACACACACACACACACACACACACGAACACACACACAAATAATATTATTTTATGTCAAACATTTAAATCGTATTATTTTTTGGGTTTTGTGTGCCTGTGTGTGTGTGTGTATTGTATTTGTGATAGATAGAAAGAAGAAAAAATGACAATTAACAATAAAAAACACTTAAAAATGCATATGAAAATAATCTGATTTATGATAATAATAATAATAATAATAAAAAATTATTTAAATGAAAAATTATATTTTATAATTCCACACAAAACCGTTTTTTGTTTTTATTATTATGAATTCAAAAAAAAGACTATAATTTTTAATATTTTGTAATGACACTTTTTTTTTGTGTTTTAATATAGAAAAAACCTACTAATTTTTAATTATCTCCACCAAAATGGGTCACTCTGTAGTAGATAGGATACCAGACAATATATACACGGCGACCCCCATTCCAACAAAATAATAATAATATTATTTATTAATACTCGGAGGGGGTGGAGGGGGGGGGGGGGGGTGAAAATAAAATGAAAATATTAAAAAATTTGTGAATCACTCAGTACTGCTCACAATACAAGTGAGAACAATTGGTGAAGCGAAACACTAAATTTAAATATTGTTTTCTGAACATCAACCACAACAACGACAACAACAACAACAACAACAACAACAACAGCAAAGTTATCAATTAAATATTTTTGCAAAATTAAGTCACCAACAAAATTTCAATCCATCTGTTGAATGTGATTTGATGTTTGTAATTTCAATTACAATTAAAAAATTCAGTAATTTCTTTTAATCCGCATTTGATAAATGTATTTGCGCACAACGTGTAAGAAGGAAATTTTTCAATTTAAACCTCATCAATGTAGATGGGACCACCGAAGAGAAAACTGATGATGTTAAGGATGAGTTTTATGAAAAACTGATAGAAATACGACCACGACATTAAGATCGTCTTATTAGGCGATTTTAACGCCAAAGTGGGACAGAAAACAATATATATCCGCCGAACAATAGGAACAAACGTACAGTCTTCATAAAACAACGAATGAAAATTGGTTAAGATTGATTGATTTTACCATTTTTAAAAACATGGTCATTTGTGGTACATACTTCCCGCCTAAAGAAATTCATAAGATGAACGTGGAGGTTTCCAGATAGTACAAGTAACAAGTAACAAGTAATCAAATTGATCATGTACTAATTGTTGGACGTCACTGTTCAAATATAATGAATGTTCGAACTTGTCGCACTTTAAATATTGACTCCGATCATTATCTAGTTCGGATAGTGCTACGAGTCAGAATTTCTTTCATTAATAACACACAACCCGTAGGATTGAAATGGGCAGTCGAATGACTTGAACAGTTGGCGGTAAAACAATTGTATATGGACGCAATGGAATAAACGAATTATTACAGATTTGGAGGCTGAACCAGCAGGAAAATAGTATAAATAGTATGTGGAAGAAATTAAAACAGTGCGTTGAAGATGTCGCAACAGAGGTTATTGGAAAGGGGAATGATAGCTGATAGTTAGAAATAAGTGGCTTGATGATGAATGTGGAAATACTCTTGATGCAAAAAATGCATTCAGGCTGAAAATGCTAACGCGGGCTACACGGACCACTGTGGAAGACTATCGCGAGCACAGGGATTTCGAGCGTAAATTGATTCATAAGAAAAAACGAGAATTAGAACTAAAGGTTTTCGTCGAAATGGAAAAATTTAACAGGAACAAACGATAATAGAAAATTGTAACGGAATGTCAATCGTTTTCGCAACGGATGCAATCAACAATTGTTTTTTGTTCAAAAACAGAAATGGTCAGGCTATGGCGCCGTAGGAAAGTTGCCTCGAAAGATGGACCGAGTAATTATATGTAAATACGCCAGTGAATACTGTGGAAGATATACAATTTCAAACAGCCCAGCCATTTATAGCTGAACCGCATCAATACATGAAGTAAAGAATGTTATTCAGAAGCTCAAGAATAATAAATCACCAGCGAATCTGATAGCTTACCCCTAAGTTAACTCTTTAAATATGGTGGAAATGCAATATGGTATCAACCGCACGGGCTAATTGTTAAGATTTGGAATGATGAACAGGTGTCAGATGAGTGGAAGGATAGTATTATGTGTCCATTGTACAAGAAGGGTGACAAATTTGGATTGTAACACATTTAGAGGAATAACTTTATTAAACATTGGCTATAAGGTATTTGCTAATAAACTATACCATCGACTTATTCCATACACCAATGAAATTATCGGAGAATACCAGTGTGGTTTCTGCCCAGATCGATATACATCTGATCAAATAGTTACTGTACGACAGATCTTCGAAAAGTGTAGGCAGTTCTAAGTTGATACACATCATTTGTTTGTTGATTTCAAAGTGGCATATGATATTGTCAATTGGTCAAAGTTATGGAAAATTATGGAAGAGTTTGGTATTCCAAAAAAAACCTAATAGATTTGGTGGCCATGGCGTTGCAAAAATGTGAAGTCACAAATACGAATCCGAGGTTAATTATCAGATCACTTTGAGACGGTTGATGGACTACGACAAGACAACCCATTATCAACACTACTATTTAATATTACGCTCCGGAAAAGGCAGTGAGGGGAGTAAATATTGATAAACAAGCCACGATTTTCAAAATATCGAGTCAATTATTAACGTGTGCGCTATTGATATAGACACAATGGGTCGGAATATGATAACTGTCAAGGATGCTTTCGAATCGTTACAAAAGGAACCATTGGGTCTGGGTCTCAAAATGAATGTAGAAAAAACCAAATATTTGGTGGTGGTAAGGAATGCACATCAGGAATTCAAGATCAAACTCATTTAATATTGGAGAACACAATTTTGAAATACTCAATAGTTTTGCGTATACTTAGGATCGTTGATAAATGTAGAAAATGATATTGAATAGGAAATTCGCCGTGCAGAGTAGCAACTGGAAACAAATGTTATTACGGGCTAAAATAAAACAATTCCAATCGAAAACATTACAACGAGATCTTAAGTGTAAGCTTTATACAACAATAATACGTCCAATAATAATGTATGGGTCGGAGTGATTATCGTCCAAATATGTATTTACCAGGTGTACCGGTATCAAATGAGCATTTCTTTTTGTAAAGATAAAACACAAATTTTAAATGGGAAAGTACATAAAACATTTTATTCAAAATATTGGACACATTGATTTTGCTACAACATTTAGATGACCACCTTTCTGGCAATTTGTTGGGGATACCACGCTAAATAGAATTGTTCGTCTTTCGGAAGCAATCCAATCAGACACTCAATTTCTGGGTAGGAATCAAAGTGCTGCTCACAGACAATGCGTGTCCCATCGATGAAAAGAAATGGTGGTCGAAAGGAGTCTTTTGGCCCATTCTGAACGTTTTTTGGATAATTCATGCTTCAAATTGATCACTTTTATTGTCGGTAGCGATCAGCATTAACAGTTTCACCAGGTTTTTGGGAGCTCGTGGTACATCACACCTTTCCGGTCCCACCGCAGACACACAGCATTTTTGTCTTCTTGCCGATACGATTTGGTTTTGCAGTCCGATGTTGATGGTTGTCCTGGATTAACCCATGATTTTATCCGTTTAGAATTCTTAAAATAAATCAAATTTTCATCGTCAGTAACAATTCGATACAAAACTGATTTTCTTTCGTGTCGTCTGACAAGCAAAATTTCAAAAGAGTTTTTCCGGGTTTCCATCTATCTTTCTACTCAATTTATGGGGCACCCATTTTCCACCGTTTTGGATCTTTCCCGCATAGCTTTTAAACGGTCAGAAATTGTTTGTTGTGGTTCAACAATTAACATTTCTGCCATTTCCTTTTGATTCAAAGTGTTCATCTTCATCCAATATATTGTTTGCAATTCGGCGAGTTCAAACTTTTTTTGGTAGCCTTTTTCCACGTTCATTATTTCTCACATCAAAATCATTGAAACCATCCATTTGCAAGTTGCTTCGGCTGATAGAGCATCATCACCATATGCCTCGCGACAATCATTCGATGCGATTCTGCAACCATTTTCTTCAAATGAAAACAAAAATTTAATACAATTTCCGCAAATCATCATTTTCTGGTATAAAATTCAACATTTTTAATACGATGAAAAAACAAATCGTCCCTATCGAGACATTTGTATCTGGACGCTCACTTTATCACCGGTACACCTATTGTAATTGTATTCGATTAGATTACAAAAACAGCAAATTTGATCTAATTTAATTTTCCTAACAAAATCGAATCTCTATATCATTGGCCACGGTCTGTAATTCGAAACATCCTTTATATTGGGTTTTGTTTTTTTCCATTTGAAATTGTAAAAATTTAATGTAAATTTGGTTTAATTTTTATATACCGACCCGGAACCGATTTAATTAATTTTTAATTATTTTATTAAATATATATTTTGAAATTTTTGTGTTAATATTATTATTATTATAAATGGAATGTAATTGGTGTATAAAAAAATACTCAACAACGAATGGTTGTGTGGCTGTGGATAGAGAGAGAGAGAGAGAGATAGAGACAGAGTGTGTGTGTGTGTGTGTGTGTGTACCACATACAAAATTGTGTTGCATATTAAAAATACATGGATTGCAAAATATAGATATAATTTAATATTTTTAATGTAATATCAGCGCAGATAATAATCGTTTTAGATTGATTTCATCTTTCCTCCCAATACCCTGTTTTGTGCATACACAAATTACAACAAATATATTATTATAGGCAAAAAATATGATTCTTCTGTACCAGAAAATAATACAATATAATTTACAAATAACACAAAAACCACAAATTCAAATTAATTTTTGATGTCGGCGTGACCGCGTGCATTTTTATTTTATTTTATTTTTTCCAATTTTGTTTACAAATAATTTTCAATTGTTTTATTTCAGAAAAATTGTGAAAACAAAAAACTTAAGTTCTCATGCATTCATTGATTCATTTACAGCATTGTTTTTATTAAGCCAGCACGTCTTTGTGGCTGGCCGTTAAAGGGACTGTGATTTGAAGATTTGAATTTATTACTAGTTGTTGAAATAAATTTCTGGCCTTTATCCAATTTGACATTGGCTGTTAACTAAGTTTACAACTTATTTGATTTTATCGTGTCGAAAGGCGGGGTGTTGGGGGGTGTTTTGTTGAAGGTGGTCAAAGCAAAGCTAAATTTTCGGACTCATTTACACGCGAGACACGCGCATTTCGTTCCAAAAACAATTCAATCTCATTCTAACTGATAATTGTTCATTTTATGAAAGGGTTTCTGTATTCGAAAAATGGTTCTAAATAATTTTTTGAATATCTTGCGGCTGTAAATTTTTATTTCCACATCAAATATTGTTCATTTTATAATTACATTATTATTATTATTATTATTATTATATTAAAGCAATTCTATGCCGCTCTTATAAATTGTATCAATCAAATTATCATCTCTTGAATATTATTTATGCGATATTATTAATGGGCCAATTGAAAAGTCCCCGGTCTAACACACAGACCAGGCACTGCTAGTATTAAATCCATATGATTTTTAGTTAGTACCAACCACCGTCAAACGATATGTGTCAAAATTTGACAACAGTTCGAACATTAGTTTGTGAGATATTGCGTTGTGAGTGTAGCTACTTTTGTTATTTTTGAAAAAAGATGGAAACGAAAGAATTTCGTGTGCTGATAAAATATTGGTTTTTGAAGGGAAGAAATACAGTTGAAGCAAAATTTTGGTTTGATGAAGAGTTTCCGGCGTTTGCACCAGCAAAATCAACCATCATTGATTGGTATGCTAAATTTAAACGAGGTGAAATGAGCACCGAAGACGACGAACTCAAAAGAGGCCCAAAAGAGGCTGTCGACCGACGAACGCATCCAAAAAAAGTTCACAAAATAATTTTGAATGACCGTGTAAATTGAAGTTGATCATCGAGCTGGCAGACATTGTGAAGATATCATATCTGAACGTGTATATCATATCATTCACGAATGAATTTGTACATGAGAAAGCTGTGCAAAATGGGTGCCGCTCGAGTTCACAATCGATCAAAAGCAACAACGTGTTAATGATTCTGAGCAGTGTTTGAAGCTGTTCATGCACAATAAACCTGAACTTTTTAGCGTCGATATTTGACAATGGATGAAACATGGCTCCATCATTTCACTCCGGAGTTCAACAGTCGACAGTCAGCTGAGTGGACTGCACACGATGAACCGAATCCGAAGCGAAGCAAAACACAACAGTCAGCTGGCAAGGTTATGGCATCAGTAATCTGGGATGCGCAAAGTATAATATTCATTGATTACCTGCAAAAGGGCCAGACCAACAACATCGATTATTAAATAGCGTTATTGGATCGTTTAAAGGATGAAATCGTTAAAAAACGGCCCCATTTGAAGAAGAATAAAGTGCGATTTCATCAAGACAATGCAACGTGTCACAAATCAATGAAAACAATGGCAAAATTGCATGAATTGGGCTTCGAATTGCTTCTGCATCCACCGTATTCGCCACATCTGGCCCCCCAGCGACTTTTTTCTGTTCTAAGACCTCAAAAGAATGCTCGCTGGAAAGAAATTTATCGCCAATGAAGAAGTAATCGCCGAAACTGAAGCCTATACTGAAGCAAATGACAAATCGTACTACAAAAATGGTATCGAAAAGTTGGACGATCGCTATAATCACTGTATCGCCCTCGAAGGCAACTTTGTTGAATAATATAATTAAATTTTGCCAAAAAATTGTATGTTTTACTATGGTAGACCGGGGACTTTTCAATTGGCCTGTTATATTATCATTAATAAAAAAATAACTTTATATTCATGTGCCAATCGTCAATAAATTCATTCATCATCATCATCATCATCATCATCATCAACATCATCAACAACAACAACAGAAATATATAAAATTACAATATTGTATTATTAGTCCGCATAATTAATGTATGGTACGAAGAATAGTGGTGGTGGTATGTTATGGAATGGTATGGTACGGTACGGTACGGTATCCACAGACATACAAATAAATACCACAATTTTAATGTATAACATGCGAGTTCAATTAAAAAAATTAAAAATCAATTATAATAACAATCAGAATTTGTAGAATTATCATATTTTTTTAATAAGCAAATGTCCATAGAATAACAATAATAACAACAATAACAATAATAATAATAATAATTCCATACCACAAATACAATATTATTTGTGCATGTGTATAGGGTAAGTCGCCCAGTAATGGACCATGCGCTAATATTGGGTCCGTCCACCGACAACTAATTAATTACAATAATAATAATTATTATTTTATTATGAAAATATTGTTCACCCCCAAGTAGAAATGAAAGTTGAATTTAAAATGTAAGAACTTTACCGCCACCGCCAATTTGTTCAGCTACTCATTTCCAAACCCTCACACAAAATGTTTGTAACAAAAATATGTTGCCATTAAATAGGAGCCTATTTTGTTTCTGCGACAACGTTATAAAATTAACTTAGCTGAGGTTACGGTTGCTCAAAAATCAATCACTTAGCAACATTGTTACCAGTGTTTGAAGAATTTCTTGAAAAGGCACCAAAATCTAGTAATTATGATAATATTCGACAAGCTGTAGTAATTTTAATGGGTTCATCAGCACGTCATTTAGATAAAGATAATGAACGAATTCAACCAATTGTTAAAAGATTATTGGTAGCTTTCACCAACACCATCGCAACAAGTGCAAGAATCTGTAGCCAATTGTTTATCTCATTTAATGCCATCTATTAAAGATGATGTTTCAGGCATTATAAAAAAATTACTTAATCAATTAGTTAAATCGGAGAAATATGGTGAATGTTGTGGAGCTGCTTATGGCATTGCTGGCGTCGTAAACCGATTGGGAATATTATCATTAAAACAATTAGGTATATAATGGACGAAAATTAACGTATCACATTTAAGAAAAGAAAAATTATAAATCTTGTGAAGGTGCTTTTTATTTGCATTCGAATTTTTATGTACTAAATACTTTGGGTCGTCTTTTTGAACCATATATTTTGTGCATGTGTGTGTTACCGCATTTATTACAATGTTTCGGTGATTCTAGTCAATATGTCCGACAAGCAGCAGATGATACAGCAAAAGTCGTAATGGGAAAATTATCAGCACATGGTGTAAAATTGGTATTACCATTAATTGCATTAGATGAAGATTCATGGCGAACAAAAACTGCATCAGTTGAATTATTAGGTGCAATGGCATATTGTACTCCAAAACAATTAACATCATGTTTATCAAGTATAGTACCGAAATTAATAGAAGTTTTAGGTGATTCCCATACAAAAGTTCAAGAAGCTGGATCAGTCATTTAGCTGTTGTTTATTTCCAAAATTTGTTCTGAAAATTATTTATTTACTAATTTTTTTATAGTTTCAAAACTTGCAATTTTTATTAAATGTTTTTGTCAGTGATTCGATGTTAGATCCTCAGATTTGAAAATCCAATACGCTAACCATTACTCTACATGTCGTCTTGTCGAAATTATTTGTGTAAGCATTGATATTGTTTTGACACTACTGCAACGCAATGACCACTAAATTATTTACAAAAACTCAAAAATTCAGACATATTTAGTTACAACAGACCAAACAACCAAAATGTGTTACCGACAGCAAAGACGACTACAATGGACTGTAATTCATTCAAATAGCTGACAAAGCAAAATAGTTGAATATTGTATTATTTAGTTTAGGTTGTCCACAACAAAATATCAGCAATATGTGACTGTGTAATCGAAATATGTGAAATTCAAGGTGCTAAAACTTTCTTGCAGACAAAATTAATTTCCAACCATTCAGATTAAAAATAGATTCTAAAATTTAGCTAAAGTCAGGTGGCCACAACGCTGTGTGTCAGTCATTTTATATCTACAAAAACTAAATGGTTTATAGAGTTCTACTTGGACCCCCACACAACAAACCGATGGAAAATAATTGAAAATGTAATAGTACTTGTGGTACCATACAACAGCTGCTCTTGTGATTGTAGCCACCTCGTTCACATTAGGCTACGGTTAGATTCGCCACTATCTAATCTAATCGATTCAATTGAGTTATTTGTCTGCCACTCGCTGCACTCGCTATATCATTTTCCATTTACATATTATTCCAAAATATATATCTATAATTTCTCGTCCTAATTTATAATATTGTTTTGGTAAAAATTGTTACAATAAAATAAAATATTTGTGTGTAAATTTTTTGCAATTTTTTTCGCAAAGTTCTAAGGCTAAAAATAAGATAAATCTGTTGTAATAAAATTATTAGAAATAAAATTGGTAGAAAGAAGTGATTTATTTTATTTTTTCAAAAATAGTAGCAATTATTATTATATTTCGAAAGAGATGGCTATGAAAATTTTTGAAAATTCATATGGAGTCGATTTTTGGATTTTGTCTCCCCACACCTTTTCCACGTATTGGAATAATTTCAGGAATATTTTTTTTCTTGTTTTTTATATTGTATTGACTGAAAATTATGAACAGTTGTTTGTTTTGTAATGGTTTGTGACGAATTACGTGATTTCGTTTTTTGGTACCCATCCACCCATTGGAACACTTCCATAGATGTAAATTTTGGATTTTATTCGGGTTCACTGAATGTACAATATATAACAATGGTTTCATTGCACCATATGATTATCGATATCCTGACACCCTAAAAACCACTTTTACCTCGTTGTGTAAATGCCATTTCAATATTAATCTATGCACACATAGGACACAGTTATTTATATATTTGATATTGGGTTGGCAACTAATAAATTGCGTATATTTTTTAAAACTTTTACTAAATAATGTATGTATTGTTTTGTTTGCGAAACCATCTGTCAGTTAGTATTATATTGGGTCTATAACTAAGTCCTACGGATAATCGGATAGGTGTCGTAGATAGTATTGCTTGTACACAGTGTGAAATACTTCGCTATTTTGTAGTAGTTGAATTCATCTTTCAGTATTCAGTATTTTGACATTCAGTTGAAGTGTAAACAAGTACGTTTTTTTTTAGTTGATTAAAAATGGAAAATTTTGTACTCCAACATTTGGGCGGAAAGTTATGTTAAGTAATTTTATTCGGGAAGAGAAACTTATCGCTTTTTGTTACAAATTTATGGTGAACATTCCGTCATTACTTAAACAATTGTGGCAGTATTGGTTTAGACGACGGTTTAAAAATAAGGATTTTGATGTTTTGTGATTAGGAACGCACCAAAAAAAATTTGTAGACGAAGAATTGGAAGCTTTACTCAGTGAAAATCCATGTCCACACGGAAGAAGAATTAGCATTGGCATTAGATGTTACCCAAGCAAGTGTTTCCAAACGTTCCAAAGAATATGGGAATGGTCCAATAACTATCGTATTGGGTACCACATGAGAATTGACGGAAAGACAACAAGAAAATCGAAAAAAAATTTTGCTTCAAAGACATTTAAGTTTGCATCGAATTTTGTGACTGATGATGAAAAGTGGATCTGCACAGCGGTTCAATTCATCCATTGCGATAATTCAAAACGTTTGAAAGCATGGGTGAAGACAGGTGAACCAGGTCCAGGAATATTCATCATGTTCTAAGGGTATGCTGTGTATCTGCGTTGGACCAATGCTTGGTGTAGTGTTGTTGCTTAAATCGGGACAAACCATTACTGCTGAACATTACCGAGAGCAATTGATCCAATTGAGCCGAGCATTGCATTAAAAACGACCAGAATATGCCAACAGACATGACCGTGTGATTCTGCGCAGCATGATAATGCTAGACCACACGTTGCAAGACCGGTCCAAAAAGCACATTAGAAGCATTTGGCTGGAAAGTCCTACCCCACCCGTCAATTTCACCAGACATTGCTCCATCACCGTTTGTTCCGGTCGATGCAGTCAGCCCCGTTCTGCACAACGGTTCAATTCATACGAAAATATGAAAATATTGGCTGGATTTATGGATTACTTCAAAACCTAAGAAGTTCTTCTATGAGCGGATCCATAATTTCGCACAAAGATGATCAAAATGGTTGTAGCTTCCGACGGCAAATACTTTGAAAATAAAATATAATGTACCGCGTTACTTTCAAATAAATATGTGTTTTTCTTACCAAAATATCCCCAATACATTGGGTTGGCAACTAATAATTTACAATTACTTTTTTAAACTTTTACTAAATAATCAATGTATTGTTCATTTTGTTTGCGTGACCATCTTTCAGTTAGTATTACGACTTTTACGGTAAATAGAAAGACAACACCTTTTTGCTTTCCTGCTTGAACATTCGATTGTTCAGTTATTGGATGCAAAACACATGTGAATTGATTGTTGGTTTTCGTTAAAAATGGTGAAATTTCCACACATAGATTTGCTCGCGCTCATCTTAAACCATCAACTGGACCAAATAAACGTGAGAAATTTGCAGAAAAAAATTTAGCAATTTTCATTTAGCATCCCCTATGTGAGCATTCGGCGACTCAATTTTCTCCTTCGTTTCACAAAAAAAACCCCAAAAGAAAAAGCAAAATACAATAGAAAATGATTTTACAAAATGACAATTGAACAAACTTGAAACATACGTCAAATAGGTTATTTACAAATCTACAATAAAATTGTGAAAAGTGTAATTTATTTGTTGCCAATCCAATGGTTAAATAATTTATAAATCTATTTAGAAATTACTCGAATTGTTGTGTGGTGTGGACGAGTATGATAATAATAATAATAATAATAATAATGTACATATTATAGGTGTGTGTGTGTGTGTGAGTGTGTGTGTGTATGGTATTTTTTACTATGTATTTTCATCGATGTAACAATTTCTTCTGTGCTATTGTAAGTGTTTTGTCCTTTGTTCGTCACACGACGGTCAACGTGTATAAGAAAAACAAAATTTATAAACTATTGGTATTTTACATAAATTGTGAATGCAACACACTCACACCATTTACAATAAAACACACAACAACAACAACAACAACAACAACAACATACAGATACAGATAATAGTAATGCCGTGGTGTGGTACATTTTTTGAAAGACCATCATAAGATTCAAACACACGTACGGTATGGCAAAAGGTTAACAACCAAACAATTGTATGTGTGAGCGCAAAAATTTTTATAATTCAAGTTTCACACTTTGATTTTCGCGTAGGCTTTTTGTTCTTTTCTCATTTTTTGTTTTCTTTTGTTTTTTTTTGCTTTTTTTTTTGAGTCACGACTGACACACACACACACACACACACTCACACACACAACCAAAAAAAGTAAAGTTTATTATTTACTATTTTTTACTTTTTTTTTCTTTTCTTCTTCTTCGTTTTCCTCGTTTTTCAGTTCTCGTACACAATATTTTATTCCCCTGTTCACAATTTCTGTATCGTTTTTTTTGTAGCCTTATTTTTCAAAATGTGCTTTTGTTCTTTAACAATTTTTTTTCGAATTTTTTTTCTACTTTGGCTTTGGTTTTTTATTTTATTATTTAATTTTTTTTTCCATTTTTTATTTTATTTGTTATTTTATTTATTTATTTATTTTTCCATTTTTGCTGCAATGACTTTAAAGTTTATCATAACAATATTCCAACAATATTAACTCTGTCTCTGTGTGTGAATTTTTATTATGAATTTATAATATTTTCTGTATAGAATTTGTGTGTAACCTGAACAGAACATCTCATTTGTGTTTGGCTGTGGCTGTGTGGAATAGAATTTGTGGAGATATAGATATAATTTATATTGTTCAATGTGTTTTGTTCATCTCAACGTATTATTATTATTATTTGGTTTTTTTTTTCCGTTTTGCTTTTTTTTAGTTGTCGTGTAACAAATATATTGTAGGATTTTTTTCTTTCTTATTCAATTTCTGTGTGAACCTTATTATGAATTTTATTTAATTTTTAAAAAAACGTAAACTATTGTTTTAGGTGGCTATAAAAATTTTGGTTCTTACAGAGTGACAATAACCATTTGATTATAACGGAAAAATATGCGTTTAGTGTAGGTCGGTAATGGTATGTTGGGTATAGCATACTTGCAATGCCAGTTGGGTGGAACTGGGCCTATGATACTTATGGGTTTTGCTGCAAATAAAGAATAAGTAGCCGTACGGACAATCTGGCACAGCTGTGTATTAGAATTACTTTGGGAGTGTTGTGTGAAAGCAGAATTCGATTAAAACTGAGTTAATGATTCAGTGATTTTATACAGTAAAGGCGACAATATAACTGCTTTCGGCAGAGGTGATATACCCCTGTAAATGACCCAACGAATTTCCCAAAATGATTTAGTAGGTTGGACGTATATGGTTAACTACCAATTTCGGAAAAACAACCATTTATGAACTCTACAACACACGGCCTCGGATCACACAGGATAAACGGGACAACGACTCAGATGGCTAGATGCAGTAAACTGTGATATAAAGATCCTAAAAATTCGGGATTGGAAGACATTAACTGCGGATAGGTCAGGTTGGAAAAGCGTGTTGGAGAAGGCTAAAACCGCACCCGGGTTGTAACGCCATGGAGTAAGAGTAAGTAAGTAAAACTCAGCTGCAAAAATTTAAACTTGCATTTTGGAATGTTAGAACTTTGTTATGACAAGGTGCGTTAAGAGCACTTACGTTGATGCACTGAGAAAAGACAAATTCGAATATAACAGCTATCGAAGAAGAAGTAGGTGGCCCGGAGAAGAAAAGGATACAAATTTTATTACAGCGGCAACGATTGTAGTAAAATAAGGAGAATTTGGAAACGATTTCGTAGTTTTTGGTAAAGCAAGAAATTCAGTAATTTCTTTTAATCCACATTTCATGAACGCATTTGTACACAACGTGTAAAAACAAAATTTTTCTATTTGAACCGCATCTATTTGAATGGGCCCACCGAAGAGAAAACTGTTGACGTTAACGATGAGTTTTATGAAAAACTGATAGAAACACGGTCACGACATTAAGATCGTCTTATTAGGCGATTTTAATGCCAAGGTGGAAACAGGAAACAATATATATCCGCCGAACTATAGCAATAAACGTACAGTCTTCATAAAACAATGAAGTAAAACGGGTTAAGATTGATTGATTTTGCCATGTCTAAAAACATGGTCATTTGTGGTACATACTTCCAGCCTAAAGTAATTCATAAAATGAACGTGGAGGTCTCTAGATGGTAGAACTAGTAATCAAATTGATCATGTACTAATTGATGGACGTCACTGTTCAAATATAATGGATGTTCGAACTTGTCGCAGTTTAAATATTGACTCAGATCATTATCTAGTTCGGATAGTGCTACAAGCCAAAATTTCTTGCATTAATAACACAAAACCCGTTGGGTTTTAATGGGCAGTCAAAAGACTGGAACATTCGGTGGTAAAACAATTGTACATGGATGCAATGGAACAACGAATTATTACAGATTTTGAGGCTTACCAGCAAGAAACTAATATAAATAGTATGTGGAAGAGATTAAATCGATGCGTTGAAGATGTCGCAACAGAGGTTATTGGAAAGGTGGATGGGTAGTAAGAAATTAGTGGTTTGATGATGAATGTAGAAATGCTCGGGATGCAAAAAATGCATCCAGGCTGAAAATGCTAACGCGGGCTACCCAAACCACTGTGGAAGACTATCGCGAGAAGAGCGATTTCGAGCGTAAATTGATTCGTAAGAAATAAACGAGAATTGGAACGAAGGGTTTATGTCGAAATGGAAAAATTTAACAAGAACAACGATAAGAGAAGATTGTACCGGAATATCAATCGATTTCGCAACGGATACAATCAACAATCTTTTTTGTGCAAAAACAGATTTGGTCAGGTTACGGTGAACACGGCAGTGAATACTGTGGAAGATGTACAATTTCAAACCGTCCAGCCATTTATAGCTGAACCGCATCAATACACGAAGTAAAGAATGTTATTCAGAAGCTCAAGAATAATAAATCACCTGCGAATCTGATAGCTTACCCCAGGTGAACTCTTTAAGTATGGTGGAAATGCATTATGGTATCAACTGCACGAGGTAATTGTAAAGATTTGGAATAATGAACAGGTGCCAGATGAGTGGAAGGATGGTATTATCTGTCCATTGTACAAAAAGGGTGACAAATTGGATTGTAACAACTATAGAGGAATAACTTTATTAAACATTGGCTATAAGGTATTTGCTAATAAACTATACCATCGACTTCTTCCATACGTCAATGAAATTATCGGAGAATACCAGTGTGGTATCTGCGCACATCGATCTACATCTGATCAAATATTTAGTAGACGGCAGATCTTGGAAAAGTGTATGGAATTCAATGTTGATGCTTTAAAATCAACAAACAAATGGTGTGTATTTGTTTGTTGATTTTAAAGCGGCATATTGGATAGCCGAAATTGGTCAAAGTTATGGAAAATTATGGAAGAGTTTGGTAGTCAAAAAATAACCTAATAGATTTGGTGGCCATGACAAAACAAAATATTTGGTGGTGGTAGCGAATGTACATTAGGAATTTGAGATCAAACTCATTTAATATTAGAGAACACAATTTTGAAATAGTTTTGTGCACTTAGGATCGTTGATAAATGTAGAAAATGATATTGAAGTGGAAATTCGCCGCGCAGAGTAGCAACTGGCAACAGATGTTATTACGGGTTAAAAAAACAATTCCGATCTAAAACATTACAACGAGATCTTAAGTGCAAGGAATATACAACATTAATACGTCAAATATTAACGTATGGGTCGAAGACTTGGTGCCGGACACAGAACCAGGAACAATTATTTCGGATTTTCGAACAAAAGTTACACCGTGGCATATTTGGTCTCGCCGTCAAAGAACAGAATGGTTTGTAGGCAAAGATACAATTTTGAATTAGACAAATTGTACGGTCAACCAATCAATTGTCAAAAAAATCCAAATCAATAGATTAAGCAGGCTGTTGGACACGTAGTACGCATGGAGGAGGAGCGTGTGCCGAAAAACCGGTTAAATGGTAAACCAGAAGGTAGAAGGAGAACCGAACGAAAGACCTAAGGCGAGATGGTTAGATGCAAAAAAAACTGTAAAATTTGGGATTGGAAGACATTTCGGATAGGTCAGGTTGGCGAAGCGTGTTGGAGAAGGCTAAAACCGCACCTGGGTTATAACGCCATGGAATAAGTAAGTAAGTAAGTAATTAAGTATTGTCACGACAACACACATCCCATTGAGATCGGTATCGATGACTGTCTACTTACTACTGGTCAATCACACAGAAAAAAATTTTATTCGATATCAAAATAACACACAGTTCTGCTGGACCACCTTAGTAAAAGCAATTTTGCGGTTTAAACAGAAAACTAACTGAATTAGTAAAATTTATGTAAATAAAGCAGATCAAAATTTTGCTTCTGCGCACAATATTTACTGATACAGCCAAAAACAAGTTTTGCGGCTTATATATAAAATAATCAGCACATTCATTCTGCCTGATCCGTAAAATATTTTGCCAAATACGTAAAATATATTTGCGGCCATGGAAACATTTAAAAATACTTCTGTCAATTTGGTGTGAAATGAATTGATTGAGTTATTGTGACTATAATAAACAAATTTTCAAGGATGAGAATGGAAAACGGTGTAATTTTTGTCTTATAGAAAAACGGCTCATAAGTGTGTTATGGAAATGGTCAAATTGTATCGACAATTACATTACGAATTACATCTACATCAATCAAATTTGATGATTACGATTCCCTCACGTATTGCCAAAGCAACGTTGAATTTCGCCAGAAAATACATGCATTGGACCCAAGAATGGAATAACGTAATTTTTTGTGATGAAAAAATATGTTAACTTAAATGGTCCAGATTGTTACAGCTGCTGTTGGCATCATCTGTGACAGGTAAGCGTACAAAAATCAAAAAGTAATTTCGGAGGTGGTTGTGTTTTGGTCTGGGCCACTTTTTCTGTGAAAGGAAAGGCTACTCTATGCTTCATTCCAACTCGTATGAACTCGAACATGTACAATGAAATGTTGGAATATGTACTTATTAATTTTATTCAGGATACAATGGATGATGATTGACATATTTTAACAGGATAATGCAACAATTCATGTGTCGAAGTCATCTCTGCGTTGGTTTGAACAACATAACATCAAACTTTTGCAATGACCCGCATGTAGTCGTAATCGGAATCCCATAGAAAATTTGTGGGGGCATTATGACTAGGAAAATATATGATGGTAAACCAAAGGATCTACATTTGGCCACTGTTACTGAAATAAAATTTAAAATTAAGGAAATTTGGAATGAAATAGGGTAATCTTGTCTTCAACATTTAGTGCCTTCAATGCCTTATAAAATATTCGAGTGTATCCAAAAACGCTAAACGAATGTTACTGAGTTTATCAATTAATTATATTAAATTTATTGGGTGCCCTTAGCAACCTTATAATTTGTTCATTCATTTCTTACGCATTGTGAATGGCATAAATTTTATCATATTTGGTTTTTATGTTTTGAACAGTTATTTGGAAGAATTGCCAAACAGAAATAGATTCAATAATTTCTATCACTCTCCAGTCTACATACGTAAGATGGTGTGTGTGTGTGTATGTGTGTGTGTGTGTGTGTATGTGTGTGTGTGTGTGGCAAATGCCTAAACCGAAATAATTACGTGTACTTAAATTATAGTTTTGTATTGAAAAAAATTCTAAATATTTTAATTTTTTCGATAAATTTTAATTTGATGTAAAGCATTTGTGAATTACAAAGGAAAAAGAAAGTTAAAAATGATTAGTTTTTTGTGAATTTATAAATGAAATTTTTGTTTTTTTTCTTAACCCTTAACGAACGAGCGCATTTTTCTAGAACGCGGACCAGTAGGACGACGGATTTTTAAGAAATTAAATGCTTAATTTCCAGAGCAAGAAAAGTTGCATGATTAATATCGTTTTATTACATTTAATGTAAACTTTCAGAGATAAAATAGGTAGTATTTGAACAGATATGTCCATACAAAAGGTTACTGAATATTTGCAATGTCACGATTATGGCGGCATTCGTTCGCTAAGGTTTAATATTTCTTAATAACAATATTATTCTACAAAGTTTTTCCTGATTTTAAATAATATTTCAAAGTTTTATAATGTGTTTGAAATTATTCAAAGATAAAATATTGAAAATATATATTTTTTGGAACAAAAAAATTGTGCAAAACCAAGCTCAAGCCTCACGCTTACGTTGTGTTTCAACAGTTATACCTTTCCCCTCCAATTATAAGTAACATGCCACTTAAAAAGTCCCTGCTCTGACACACAGATAGAAGAGCTAGTATTAAATCCATATGATTTTTAGTTAGTACCAACCTTCAAATGATACGTGTCAAAATTTGACACCAGTCCGACCATTACTTTGTGAGATATTGCTTTGCGAGTGTAGCTTTACTTTTGTTATTTGAAAAAAGATGGAAACGAAAGAATTTCGTGTGCTGATAAAATATTGGTTTTTGAAGGGAAAAAATACAGTTGAAGCAAAATCTTGGCTTGATGAAGAGTTTCCGGGGTCTGCATCAGGAAAATGAACCATCATTGATTGGTATGATAAATTTAAACGTGGTGAAATGAGCACCGAAGACGACGAACGCAGTGAACGCCCAAAAGAGGCTGTCGACCGACGAACGCATCAAAAAGTTCACAAAATAATTTTGAATGACCGTGTAAAGTGAAGTTGATTGAGAAGATATGATCTGAACGTGTATATCATATCATTCACGAGCATTTGTACATGAGAAAGCTGTGTGCAAAATGGGTGCCGCGCGAGCTCACAATCGATCAAAAGCAACAATGTGTTAATGATTCTGAGCAGTGTTTGAAGCTGTTCAAGCGCAATAAACCTGAATTTTTGCGTCGATATGTGACAATGGATGGAACATGTCTCCATCATTTCACTTCGGAGTCCAATCGACAGTCAGCTGAGTGGACTGCAAACGATGAAGGCCTATTTTGAAGCAAGAGACAAATCCGGCTACAAAAATGGTATCGAAAAGTTGGAAGATCGCTATAATCGCTGTATCGCCCTCGAAGGCAACTTTGTTAAATAATAAAATCAAATTTTGCCAAAAAGATGTGTTTTACTATGGTATGGGACCGGAGACTTTTCAATTGGCCTGTTAATTTCGAAAAATTATTTAACATATCATTTTACTAATTAAAAAAGGATAAATTGAAATACCTGACATTACAATTACAGTTGACTTTAAAAAAATGTTTTGACTTAATTAATATAAGGTCAGCGGTGCGATTTTAATGGGTGTGGGTGGATTTTTCATGTTTTTACGTAACAAATTGAATAAATTTGCTGGCGAATTGATATGTGAATGAATTTAAAAATACTTCTAAATTCTTTGGTGAATATTCTAATGAATTTGGAACTACACACAAACAGTCGCACTGCAATAGCATAATGGTGTAAAGTGGATGTCAAAGTATAGTGATTGGAAAACACACATTAGAATTGAGAAAGTATGTGGTGGAGAGAAGTGTTTTGAATTGACGATGTGTATCTTTTGCCAATAGTTTAATCACAACGCAAATGAAGTTTTCTTATGTAAGCACAAATATTCCTTTCAATTTACAAAGGATTCGTGTGTGATGTTTAAGTTATTTAACTTGAAAAATGTCTACACACACACACACACACACACACACACACACACACACACACACACACACACACACACACATTGGTATACCAATTTAATTAATTAATTAAGAGGACAAAAATTTATTTATAATTTTGGTTTATTTTGTCTTTTTTCTGCTTCGTCTTCGGCGATGCTCTTTAACTTTTTACCATTTTAATTGATATCACTTGATTTAATGTGTGTGTGTGTGTGTGTGTGATATTAAAATTGCAAAAGTTATTTAATGTAAATGGAAATTTTCTTTGTACCAAAATAATAAAGAGATGGGGCATAAAAAAAACTTTGATATATGACAATTTGGGGTTAATGTTCTTGTTACCTGCCACACATCAATCAATTTACCTTATAAATCCTTATATAGATAATCTTCTTTTATTAGGATTATTAATCCACTCAGAGGTGAGGGTGTGTGTGTGTGTACCGAAACAGTTGTTACTAATTAACTTTGCTCAAAATTTCCCGAAATATTGAAATCAATGTTTTGAATATTGTTAAAATTTTATTAACTTTTTAAAAATGGACGGAAACTTTTGTTTTCCTTGTGTGTGTGTGTGTTAATTAAAAATAACATAAATTTAATGATTTTGAGATTTTATTAAAGTAGTAATTTCCAAGATAAATTACGTTATCAAAGAAAGTAAAGTGGTTCACATTAATTTTATTATTCAAAATTCTATCTTTTTTTGTACCAGAGGTGTACCGGTATAAATTGAGCGTCAAGATACAAATGTCTCGATAGGTAACATTTTTTTCTTTTTGTTTGTTTGCCAGAACATCTGTCAAACATATTTACGTATATCAATCAAGTCATTGTATTACAAACAACATCATAATTTATTGATCGTGTTAAGAATGTCGAATTTTGTACCAGAAAATGATGATTTGATTTGAAATTGCATTAAATATTTGTGTTTCATTTGAAGAAAAGTGTGTGCAGAGTCGCATCAAATGCTTGTCAAAGGTTATCATGTTCTATCAGAAGCAACAAGTAAAAGATGGTTTCAACGGTGCAGAGATAATGATTTTGATGGGAGAAATAATGAATGTGGAAGAAGAGGACCACCGAAAAAGTGAACGCACCGAATTGCAAGCAATATATTGGATGAAGATGACACTTTGAACCAAAAGGAAATGGCAGAAATGTTAATTGTTGCACCATAACAAACAATTTCTGATCGTTTAAAAGCTATGTGGGAAAGATCCAAAACGGTGGAAAATTTGTGCCACATGTATTGAGTTGAAAGACAGATGGACCACCGAAAAAATACTTGTGAAATTTTTACTGGCCAGACACGAAAGAAAATCAGTTTAGCATCAAATTGTTACTGGCGATGAAAAATTGATAATTTTTAAGAATCTTAAACGGAAAAAATAATGGGTTAATCCAGGACAAACCATCAACAACGACCGCAAAACCAAATCGTTTCGGTAAGAAGACGAAAATGCTGTGTGTATGTGGTGAGACCGGAAAGGTGTGGTGTACCACGTGCTCCCAAAACCTGATGAAACTTTTAATGCTGATCACTCCCAACAACATATGATCAATTTGAATGATGCATTGATCGAAAATTGAATCAGAATGGGTCAGAAGACACGAAAAAGTAATTTTACTCCATGACATTGCACTAGCGCACACAAAACAAAACCGATTCAGGATACAATAAAAACCACTTGGCTTGCCGCTGCAACCCCATCCGCCGCCGTAATCACCAGACTTGGCTCCATCCAACTACCATTTATTTTCATCGATGGGACACGCATTGGCTCTTAGCAACACTTTGATTCTTATGCAGAAATTGAGTGTTTGATTGGTTTGCTTCTGAAAGACGAATAATTCTATTGGCGGCATGGTATCCACAAATTGCCACAAAAGGTGATCAATATTTTGAATAAAATGTTTTTTTATCGTACTTTCCCATTTAAAATTAGTGTTTTAGTTTCCCAAAAAAACGCTCACTTGATACGGTTATGCCTGATATTGTTATATCACTACGCTGTGCATTCGGACTATAAATAATAGTACTTGGTTGATGTATCATCGGCATCATCATCATCATCATCATCATCATCATCATCATATCCCATTAGATTATACATTAATAATAGTATAAAAATATATAATTAACTAAAAATAATCATTGTTTGAATTGTTAATAACGACCAACGATGTGAAGATAAAATATTGTTTACAGCAGAATCCGTTAAAAATAAGAGTTGTGTGTTGAAATAGAAAGCATGTGGTCGAAAAAGGAAACGTGTTGGGCTAACCCTATGCAGAGTGGTACAGTTGTCAAATGTGTGTGTGTGTGTGTGGACTGAGGACTGAAGAACATGTAAATGTGGGTATGTATGGTGAATGGTTGTTGTTGGTTACACAGAAAACCACAACACAGTCAAAATTTTGTCGTCTATTTTGGATATATAGATATAAAAAAAATAGAAAATAGCCACCACAAACAAGTGTTACCAACACAACCACAAAAAAAGAATAGAAAAAAAAAAACCCACTATACTATCTTCTCCATCACCACCACCACCACCACCACCACCACCCACCCCCATTTGAACGTATTTATATATTTATTTATTTATTTCTATATATAATAAAAACTGACCATTCTGTTCAAGTTTAAATCAATATATCGATCATCAAAATAAGTGAACACACACGAAAAAACCACAACAAAAACACAAAAGCACACGTTGTACATTCATTCCTTCGTACCAGCAGCAGCAGCAGAAGCGGCAGCAGCACCACCACCACCACACACACACACACACACAGCACACACATAACACATTATTTACACATGGCAAAAACCATACGATGAAAGACGTTCTATTATTTATTATTTATTTATTTATTTTTATTTTTATTTTATTCTATAGAAAAATATTTTGCCTTTTTCTGTTGTGGAATTGTTGTGACGGGGTCAAATTCCGATCTACCTGTTGAGCGAATTTTTTTTTTTTTTTCTTCTTGTAATAGTAAACCACTACTGTCTTTTGGTTGTGTGTTGACGAGTATATGGCTATTTCCTATGGCTGTGTGTGCGTCGCATTGTATTTTGTTGATATTATTATTATTATTAAAATGAATAATGCAAAAAACTTTACTGAAAACTGAAAAACTTTAATGTAACGAAAAATCTATTTATAAATCGCATATGTGGTCTTAAAGGTAAAGGATTTGTACAACAAAATATACACACACACACACACACACAGTGTATCGTGTGATCATTGAATAATTTATCTATTGTTTTCCTATGTTTTGCCATTCAATTGAAAATATACACATTAAATTTAAATTGGTATTTGAAAATGTGTTGTAACATTGTGGACAATCAACAAATATTGTAACAATTCTGGGATGTGAGGAAAGTAAAATAAATTGTACCACCGTCCGGCAAAATAAAACTAAAAATTAACATGAAAAGTAGATTTAACTGTAGATGATTGATTCACTTAACCGTTTGAGTGCTATTCAATTTATGGCGCATTACCTATTCGACGATTCGCACTCAAACGGTTAAAATACTTTCTCCGATTTAAATATATTGTATCAAGTTGAAGTTGATTTAGGAGAATTTGCAATTGCGAAAGAAAGACGGACGAAGCGTTCGGCGACGATTTAATACTAAGTCCTGAAGATAGTCTGTGATAGGTGTCATAAGTAGTATTGCTTGTTTGCAGTGTGAAGTGGCAATACTTTACTATTTTGTAGTAGTTGAATCCACCTTTCAGTATTCAGTATTTTGACATTCAGTTGAAGTGTAACCAAGTTCTGATTAAAAATGGAAAATTTTGCACCGCAACAAAACAGCATTTGGGGGGCGGGAAGTTATGTTTGTTTTTTGTTACAAATCGATGGTCAACGTTCTCCCATCACATAAACAATGGTAAGCGTATTGGTTCGGACGACGGTTTAAAAATAATGATTTTGATGTTTTGTGATTAGGAACGCGTTGGAAAACCAAAACACGGCGCGTAGTACACATGAAGGAGGAGCGAGTGCCGAAAGAAATGTTAAATGGTAAACCAGAAGGTAAAAGGAGACCTCAGCCGAGATGGTTAGATGCAGTAAACTGTGATGTAAAGATCCTTAAAATTCGGGATTGGAAGACATTGCGGCTGCGGATAGGTCAGGTTAGAAAAGCGTGTTGGAGAAGGCTAAAACCGCACCGGGGGTTATAACGCCATGGAGTAAGAGTAAGTAAGTAAGTAGTAAGAAACACCAAAAAAATTTGAAGACGAAGAATTGGAAGCTTTATTTTCAGTAAAGATCTATAGCATTGGCATTAGATGTTAGCCAAGCACAAGTGTTTCCAAACGTTTAAAGAAGATGGGAATGATCCAAAAGCTATCCTATTGGGTACCACATGAATTGCCGGAAAGACAACAAGAAAATCGAAAAATAATTTGTGAAATTTTGTTTCAAAGACATTCAATTTTGCATCGAATTTTGTGACTGGTGATGAAAAGTGAATCCATTTCAATAAACCAAAACGTTTGAACGTATGGATGAAGACAGGTGAACCAGGTCCATCGACACAAAAACGCAATATTCATGGTTCTAAGGTTATGCTGTGTTTCTGGGTGTGACCAATGTTTGGTGTAGTGTACTATAAGTTACTTAAACCGGAACAAACCATCACTGCTGAACGTTACCGAGAGCAATTAATCCAATTGAGCCGAGCATTGCATCAAAATCGACCAGAATATGCCAACAGACATGACCGTGTGATTCTGCGCAGCATGATAATGCTAGACCATACGTTGCAAGACCGGTAAAAGAAGCACATTAGAAGCACTTGGCTGGGAAGTATTACCCCACCCGCCACATTCACCAGACATTTCTCCATCAGACTACCATTCCGTTCCGGTCGCTGCAGTCAACCCTTTCTGCACACCGGTTCAATTCATACGAAGCTATGAAAAAAATTACTCGATTCATGGATTGCTTCAAAAACCTAAGAAGTTCTTGTATGAGCGAATCCATAATTTGCAACACAAAGATGGTCAAAATGGTTGTAGCTGCCGATGGCAAATACTTTGAAAATAAAATATAATGTACCGCGTTACTTTCAAATAAATCTGTTTTTTCTTAACAAAATACGCATCAAAAAAGTTCACAAAATAATTTTGAATGACCGTAAAGTGAAGTTGATCGAGATAGTAGACATTGTGACGATATCAACTGAACGTGAATATCATATCATTCACGAATGTTTGTACATGAGAAAGCTGTGTACAAAATGGGTGCCGCGTGAGCTCACAATCGATCAAAAGCAACAACGTGTTAATGATTCTGAGCAGTGTTTGAAGCTGTTCAAGCGTAATAAACCTGAATTTTTTAGCGTCGATATGTGACAATGGATGAAACATGGCTCCATCATTTTACTCCAGAGTCCAATCGACAGTCAGCTGAGTGGACTGCACACGATGAACCGAATCCAAAGCGAAGAAAAACACAACAGTATAGCGTTATTGGATCATTTAAAGGATGAAATCGTTAAAAAATGGCCGCATTTAAAGAAGAAAAAAGTGCTGTTTCATCAAGACAATGCACCGTGTCACAAATCAATGAAAACAATGGCAAAATTGCATGAATTGGGATTCGAGTTGCTTCCTCATCCACCGTATTCGCCAGATCTGGCCCCCCAGCGACTTTTTCCTGTTCTCAGACCTCAAAAGAATGCTCGATGGAAAGAAATTTAGCGCCAATGAAGAAGTAATCGCCGAAACTAAGGCCTATTTTGAAGCAAAAGACAAATCCGGCTACAAAAATGGTATCGAAAAGTTGGAAAATCGCTATAATCGCTGAATCGCCCTCGAAGGCAACTTTGTTGAATAATAAAATCAAATTTTGCCAAAAAAATGTGTTTTACTATGGTATGGGACCGGGTACTTTTCAATTGGTCTGTTAATTAGTATACGACATTTAATACATTTACTAATCGATTTATACGTGGGAAAGGTGCACGGAATGATATATATACTCCCCTCAAAGCATAGCAAATAATACCAATACGAATTTTATATATACCACAAGTATTCATTTGATTATACCCCAAACATTGCTGTAAACATATGAATAATATATGAGCGGTGCCTACCCGCAATATTTTCATTGTAATACGGATCTATCTCCAGCGCCACATTTCAGTGATGCTCCATTTGACTACACACACACACACGCACACACACACACATCATTTATATGTTACATATTTATATAATATCAAATTAAAGGTTTACTAATAAATTTATAGGGAGCGAAAGGTGCGTCATATGATTATAGCTCCTCATATTAATATACTACAAAAATTCCGTACATTCAAGAAGTAAGCGTTGAAGACTCTTTATTCTACGAGCTCTTTATTCTACGAGTTTCGGCATGCAACGAGATTTTTGTCTTTCACTCCCTCCCCCATTCGCACAACAACCCATCTTTTCCTGTCGACAGTTGATACAATGTCTCCGAATCTGTTCAGTCAGCAAAGTCAATTATTAATTTTAGTCAATTATAAAATAATCGAATTACTAATGGAGACACAACGAACCTAATCAATTCTTATCCGATAGTGATGATAAAATGCATAACGGGATTATATATCGTGAATATAACTTAAATTCATGTTGCATCAATAGTTTCAAAAAAGGCTATTTTTTAAAGACAAATCTTAATCAAAATTATCAAAACCATCTTCCAATTATGAGTCCAGTTTGGCAACTGTAACTACATGTCCACGACCTTCTCTAATCAAATCATATTCTCGAGTCACTTAATGATGTATTCCACATTTGATGACAAATAACTCTGCAGATGGGTCTCTAAATTTTCTTTGCAATCAATCCATCGATGAGTCTGATTAATCCAGTTTTACAAAGATGACCATGACAAGTAAATTCAGAAGAACATACAAATTTTCGCAAAAACCCTGAAGTCTTATTCAATGGTTGGAATGAGTATAAGAAAAAGTTCAAGGTTTTCATTTTCAAATCTACTTTTAATGAAATAAAGTTTTAGTTTACAATAATTTTCTCAAAATATATTTTCAATGAAAGAATCCTTTCAATCGTCCTTAAATTTCAATAATAATTCAATGAACATTTTATATTTGTATTTTTAAAATTTCATTTATATTTTCAAATGATTTCTCGTCAAAACTGTCAGTGAACTCTTTTGATTAAACTTTAGTTTCCGATTGCATAAAATTTTAGATTTAGTGATAAATTTTATTTGTCTTTGGTGCTGTGTGCGTGTGTGTGTGTGTGTGTGAATATTAATCACTGTCTTCACGTTCAACTTTAACGATGTCTATGATGGAATGTAATTCACCGTCGTCTTGTTGTTCCAACCCCAATGAAATATTATCAGTTTCAAAGTTTTCATCTGACTCTTGTATAATTGGATTTTCTTGTGTGTCGGGATAAATTATATCCAGCTCTGGTTTCATTTCAAATAGCTCTTCATTCAATTTCTTTTCGTTTCGTTTTTTCGCAGTGCTCTGTTTATTCAATTTACGCAGAACATTAACATTTTCACTTCTGTCGAAATAAGCGCTTGTATTTGGTTCAACGATATTTCTTTCCAATGACATTTCCTTGTTGTTATCCTTCTCGATTTGTATTGATTTTAATGCATTCTTTGATGTTGATGGTTGTTCGGCTGGTGTCACATTTGTACTTTTACAATTAATTTTGTGTTTGACTAAAAGATGAGAATGTGCAAATATTCTTGAGCAGACGGGACATTTAAATTTTTTATTATGAATTTTCAAGTGTTGGATTAAATATATATTTGTGAGGAACTCCTTTGAGCACACGCTACATTTGAATGGAGTCTTTCCATTATGTTTGAACATATGAATTTTTAGTTCGCGTAAAGTGATAAATTTACTTAAACAAATATCACATTCAATTTCTTGGTCTTTATTATGTATTAATTTATGTTTGCCTAAGTCATCATTCCGCAAAAATAGTTTCGAACAAATATCACATTTAAATGACTTTTTACCTTCGTGCGTTAGTTTATGTCTGTTTAAGTCACCATTCCGCAAAAATAACTTCGAACAAATATCACATTTAAATGACTTTTTACCTTCGTGAATTAGTTTATGGCTGTTTAAGTGACCATTCCGCCAAAATAGCTTCGAACAAATATCACATTTAAATGACTTTTTACCATCGTGCTTCAGTTTATGACTGATTAATTCACTATTCCGCCAAAATAGCTTAGAACAAATATCACATTTAAATGATTTTTCACCTTCGTGCATTAGTTTATGCCTGATTAATTCACTATTCCGCAAAAATAGCTTAGAGCAAATATCACATTTAAATGTCTTTTCATCGGTATGCATTTTAATGTGACTTCTAAAACTTGATTTGCTTGCAAGAGTTTTGGAACATAAATCGCATTGAATTTTATGTTCATTTAAGTGAGATTTTAAATCACTTTCAATTGGAAAAATTTTCTTACAAATTTTGCATTTGAACAAATTTGTATCCTTTGATAAATTCCGCTTCTCGTCACTTCCACTTTGTTTTGAATCCATTGTCTTTGTTAAGAATACGGTAATTCAAAATAATTCTAACACTTCGATTATTTTCCAAATTTTTGAATAAGTTTTTGTGTAAAAATGCTGAAAATTATTATCCTTTTACCGCTTTTTATTTGTAAGAGAAGAAATTGAACAGTGCGTCCACTCACTTTGAAAATCGCAATAGAACTAACTTAACCATTCGAAAATATTATAAAAATTGGCGATTAAACGAAATTATTAAAAAAGTATTGCCATATTGAAATAGTCAGAAATTATTGTTTAGAAACTTCTTGAATTTTCTTCACGAATGTGACTTGAAACTGAACGAAAAATAAAAAGTATTACACGATTACACGTATGCGTAAGTGAACAACGCATCAAATGTGTTGCGTTATCTGATTTTGTTACCTATTTTATTGATAGATTTAACCACCGGATTCTGGTTGAAAATTTTCAACATATTTATTGAAGCAATGCTCATGCAGCTCGTGTTCAAATAAATCGAAATTTCATCGCACGCCACTGACAATTCAATTAAAAAACGACTTTCGCTTGTTTTCTGCTTTTGTTTGATTCGGTCCCTCAGTTTCAATTCCATTGCTATAGACAAATTATCACAACACGAAACCCATCAGAAAAAGGCACTTTGTTCCATAGATAACAAAAAACAAATGTACGAGAAAGGTTTGCAGTACTAGTACTTGAACAGTAGATCTTCTCCTTTTCTGAGTAAATTGCCCACAGCTAGTGTAATTAAAATCTTCTGGATGATACGTTGTTCCAACAGATGTTTCATCACCCAAAATCTGAAGCATAAAAGACTTATCCGAATGACTTAACTTGGTCAGTGGATTTGTATCTTCCGATTATCGGAATGTAATCGTTTTAGCAACTGTAAGTTCATGCCGATGTCCTTCTCTTATCAAATCATATTCTCGAGTCATTTAATGATGTATTTCCACATTTGATGACAAATAGCTCTGCAGATGGGTCTCTAAATTTTCTTTGCAATCAATCCATCGATGAGTCTGATTAATCCAGTTTTACAAAGATGACCATGACAAGTAATTTCAGAAGAACATACAAATTTTCGCAAAAACCCTGAAGTCTTATTCAATGGTTGGAATGAGTATAAGAAAAAGTTCAAGGTTTTCATTTTCAAATCTACTTTTAATGAAATAAAGTTTTAGTTTATATTAATTTTCTCGAAATACATTTTCAATGAAAGAATCCTTCAATCGTCCTTAAATTTCAATAATAATTCAATGAACATTTTATATTTGTATTTTTAAAATTTCATTTATAATTTCAAATGATTTCTCGTCAAAACTGTCAGTGAACTCTTTTGATTAAACTTTAGTTTCCGATTGCATAAAATTTTAGATTTAGTGATAAATTTTATTTGTCTTTGGTGTTGTGTTTGTGAGTGTGTGTGTGTGTGAATATTAATCACTGTCTTCACGTTCAACTTTAACGATGTCAATGATGGAATGTAATTCACCGTCGTCTTGTTGTTCCAAACCCAATGAAATATTATCGGTTTCGAAGTTTTCATCTGACTCTTGTATAATTGGATTTTCTTGTGTGTCGGGATAAATTATATCTAGCTCTGGTTTCATTTCAAATAGCTCTTCATTCAATTTCTTTTCGTTTCGTTTTTTCGCAGTGCTCTGTTTATTCAATTTACGCAGAACATTAACATTTTCACTTCTGTCGAAATAAGCGCTTGTGTTTGGTTCAACGATATTTCTTTCCAATGACATTCCCTTGTTGTTATCCTTCTCGATTTGTATTGATTTTAATGCATTATTTGATGTTGATGGTTGTTCGGCTGGTGTCACATTTGTACTTTTACAATTAATTTTGTGTTTGACAAAAACATGAGAATGTGCAAATAATCTTGAGCAGACGGGACATTTAAATTTTTTATTATGTATTTTCAAGTGTTGGATTAAACATATATTTGTGAGGAACTCCTTTGAGCACACGCTACATTTGAATGGAGTCTTTCCATTATGTTTGAACATATGAATTTTTAGTTCGCGTAAAGTGATAAATTTACTTAAACAAATATCACATTCACTTTCTTGGTTTTTATTATGTATTAATTTATGTTTGCCTAAGTCACCATTCCGCAAAAATAGTTTCGAACAAATATCACATTTAAATGACTTTTTACCTACGTGCGTTAATTTATGTCTGTTTAAGTGACCTTTCTGCATAAATAGCTTCGAACAAATATCACATTTAAATGACTTTTTACCTTCGTGCTTCAGTTTATGGCTGTTTAAGTCACCATTCCGCCAAAATAGCTTCGAACAAATATCACATTTAAATGACTTTTTACCTTCGTGCGTTAGTTTATGGTAGTTTAATTCACCATTCCGCAAAAATAGCTTCGAACAAATATCTCATTTAAATGTCTTTTTATCGGTATGCATTTTAATGTGATTTATAAAGCTTGATTTACTTGCAAGAGTTTTGGAACATAAATCGCATTGAATTTTATGTTCATTTAAGTGAGATTTTAAATCACTTTCAGTTGGAAAAATTTTCCTACAAATTTTGCATTTGAACAAATTTTTATCCTTTGATAAATTCCGCTTCTCGTCACTTCCACTTTGTTTTGAATCCATTGTCTTTGTTAAGAATACGGTAATTCAAAATACTTCTAACACTTCGATTATTTTCGAAATTTTTGAATAAGTTTTTGTGTAAAAATGTTGAAATTTATTATCCTTTTACCGCTTTTTATTTGTAAGAGAAGAAATTGAACAGCGCGTCCACTGACTTTGAAAATCCCAATAGAACTAATTTAACCATTCGAAAATATTACAAAAATTGGCGATTAAATGAAATTATTAAAAAAGTATTGCCATATTGAAATAGTAAGAAATTATTGTTTAGAAACTTCTTGAATTTTCTTCACGAATGGGACTTGAAACTGAACGAAAAATAAAAAGTATTACACGATTACACGTATGCGTAAGTGAACAACGCATCAAATGTGTTGCGTTATCTGATTTTGTTACCTATTTTATTGATAGATTTAACCACCGGATTCTGGTTGAATTTTTTCAACATATTTATGGAAGCAACGTTCAGGCAGCTCATGTTCAAATAAATCGATATTTCATCGCACTCTACTGACAATTCAATTAAAAAACGACTTTCGCTTGTTTTCTGCTTTTGTTTGATTCGGTCCCTCAGTTTCAATTCGATTGCTGAAGACAAATTATCACAACACGAAACCCATCAGAAAAAGGCACTTTGTTCCATAGATAACAAAAAAACAAATGTACGAGGAAGGTTTGCAGTACTAGTACTTGAACAGTAGATCTTCACTTTTTCTGAGTAAATTTCCCAGAGCTAGTGTAATTAAAATCTTCTGGATGATATGTTGTTCCAACAGATGTTTCATCACCCAAAGTCTGAAGAATAAAAGACTTATCCGAATGACTTAACTTGGTCAGTGGATTTGTATCTTCCGATTATGGGAATGTAATCGTTGTAGCAACTGTAAGTTCATGCCGATGTCCTTCTCTTATCAAATCATATTCTCGAGTCATTTAATGATGTATTTCCACATTTGATGACAAATAACTCTGCAGATGGGTCTCTAAATTTTCTTTGCAATCAATCCATCGATGAGTCTGATTAATCCAGTTTTACAAAGATGACCATGACAAGTAAATTCAGAAGAACATACAAATTTTCGCAAAAACCCTGAAGTCTTATTCAATGGTTGGAATGAGTATAAGAAAAAGTTCAAGGTTTTCATTTTCAAATCTACTTTTAATGAAATAAAGTTTTAGTTTATATTAATTTTCTCGAAATACATTTTCAATGAAAGAATCCTTCAATCGTCCTTAAATTTCAATAATAATTCAATGAACATTTTATATTTGTATTTTTAAAATTTCATTTATATTTTCAAATGATTTCTCGTCAAAACTGTCAGTGAACTCTTTTGATTAAACTTTAGTTTCCGATTGCATAAAATTTTGGATTTAGTGATAAATTTTATTTGTCTTTAGTGCTGTGTGTGTGTGTGTGTGTGTGAATATTAATCACTGTCTTCACGTTCAACTTTAACGATGTCAATGATGGAATGTAATTCACCGTCGTCTTGTTGTTCCAAACCCAATGAAATATTATCGGTTTCGAAGTTTTCATCTGACTCTTGTATAATTGGGTTTTCTTGTGTGTCGGGATAAATTATATCTAGCTCTGGTTTCATTTCAAATAGCTCTTCATTCAATTTATTTTCGTTTCGTTTTTTCGCAGTGCTCTGTTTATTCAATTTACGCAGAACATTAACATTTTCACTTCTGTCGAAATAAGCGCTTGTGTTTGGTTCAACGATATTTCTTTCCAATGGCATTTCATTGTTATTATCCTTCTCGATTTGTAACAATTTTAAGGCTTCCTTTGATGTTGATTGATGTTCGGCTGGTGTCACATTTGTACATTTACAATTAATTTTGTGTTTGAATAAACGATGAGAATGTGCAAATATTCTTGAGCAGACGGGACATTTAAATTTTTTATTATGAATTTTCAAGTGTTGGATTAAATATATATTTGTGAGGAACTCCTTTGAGCACACGCTACATTTGAATGGAGTCTTTCCATTATGTTTGAACATATGAATTTTTAGTTCGTGTAAAGTGATAAATTTACTTAAACAAATATCACATTCAATTTCTTGGTCTTTATTATGTAATAATTTATGTTTTATTAAGCCAAAATTCCGCGTAAATAGCTTCGAACAAATATCACATTTAAATGACTTTTTACCTTCGTGCTTCAGTTTATGTCTGTTTAAGTCACCATTCCGCGAAAATAGCTTCGAACAAATATTACATTTAAATGACTTTGTAAATTCGTGCGTTAGTTTATGGCTAATTAATTCACTATTCCGCAAAAATAGCTTCGAACAAATATCACATTTAAATGTCTTTGTACCTTCGTGCGTTAGTTTATGTCTGTTTAAGTCACTATTCCGCCAAAATAGCTTAGAACAAATATTACATTTAACTGACTTTGTACCTTCGTGCGTTAGTTTATGTCTGATTAATTCACTATTCCGCAAAAATAGCTTCGAACAAATAACACATTTAAATGTCTTTGTACCTTCGTGCGTTAGTTTATGGCTGATTAATCCTCCTTTCCGCAAAAATAGCTTCGAACAAATATCACATTTAAATGACATTTTACTTTCGTGCATTAGTTTATGGTGGTTTAAGTCACCATTCCGCCAAAATAGCTTCGAACAAATATCACATTTAAATGACTTTTTACCTTCGTGCGTTAGTTTATGGTAGTTTAACTCAAAATTCCGCAAAAATAGCTTAGAGCAAATATCACATTTAAATGTCTTTTTATCGGAATGCATTTTAATGTGATTTCTAAAACTTGATTTGCTTGCAAGAGTTTTGGAACATAAATCGCATTGAATTTTATGTTCATTTAAGTGAGATTTTAAATCACTTTCAATTGGAAAAATTTTCCTACAAATTTTGCATTTGAACAAATTTTTATCCTTTGATAAATTCCGCTTCTCGTCACTTCCACTTTGTTTTGAATCCATTGTCTTTGTTAAGAATATGGTAATTCAAAATAATTCTAAAACTTCGATTATTTTCCAAATTTTTGAATAAGTTTTTGTGTAAAAATGTTGAAATTTATTATCCTTTTACCGCTTTTTATTTGTAAGAGAAGAAATTGAACAGTGCGTCCACTCACTTTGAAAATCGCAATAGAACTAATTTAACCATTCGAAAATATTACAAAAATTGGCGATTAAACGAAATTATTAAAAAAGTATTGCCATATTGAAATAGTCAGAAATTATTGTTTAGAAACTTCTTGAATTTTCTTCACGAATGTGACTTGAAACTGAACGAAAAATAAAAAGTATTACACGATTACACGTATGCGTAAGTGAACAACGCATCAAATGTGTTGCGTTATCTGATTTTGTTACCTATTTTATTGATAGATTTAACGACCGGATTCTGGTTGAAAATTTTCAACATATTTATGGAAGCAATGCTCATGCAGCTCGTGTTCAAATAAATCGAAATTTCATCGCACGCCACTGACAATTCAATTAAAAAACGACTTTCGCTTGTTTTCCGCTTTTGTTTGATTCGGTCCCTCAGTTTCAATTCCATTGCTATAGACAAATTATCACAACACGAAACCCATCAGAAAAAGGTACTTTGTTCCATAGATAACAAAAAACAAATGTACGAGAAAGGTTTGCAGTACTAGTACTTGAACAGTTGATCTTCACTTTTTCTGAGTAAATTGCCCAGAGCTTGTGTAATTAAAATCTTCTGGATGATACGTTGTTCCAACAGATGTTTCATCACCCAAAATCTGAAGCATAAAAGACTTATCCGAATGACTTAACTTGGTCAGTGGATTTGTATCTTCCGATTATCGGAATGTAATCGTTTTAGCAACTGTAAGTTCATGCCGATGTCCTTCTCTTATCAAATCATATTCTCGAGTCATTTAATGTTGTATTCCACATTTGATGACAAATAACTCTGCAGATGGGTCTCTAAATTTTCTTTGCAATCAATCCATCGATGAGTCTGATTAATCCAGTTTTACAAATATGACCATGACAAGTAAATTCAGAAGAACATACAAATTTTCGCAAAATCCCTGAAGTCTTATTCAATGGTTGGAATGAGTATAAGAAAAAGTTCAAGGTGTTCATTTTCAAATCTACTTTTAATGAAATAAAGTTTTAGTTTACAATAATTTTCTCAAAATATATTTTCAATGAAAGAATCCTTTCAATCGTCCTTAAATTTCAATAATAATTCAATGAACATTTTATATTTGTATTTTTAAAATTTCATTTATATTTTCAAATGATTTCTCGTCAAAACTGTCAGTGAACTCTTTTGATTAAACTTTAGTTTCCGATTGCATAAAATTTTAGATTTAGTGATAAATTTTATTTGTCTTTGGTGCTGTGTGCGTGTGTGTGTGTGTGAATATTAATCACTGTCTTCACATTCAACTTTAACGATGTCTATGATGGAATGTAATTCACCGTCGGCTTGTTGTTCCAAACCCAATGAAATATTATCAGTTTCAAAGTTTTCATCTGACTCTTGTATAATTGGATTTTCTTGTGTGTCGGGATAAATTATATCTAGCTCTGGTTTCATTTCAAATAGCTCTTCATTCAATTTCTTTTCGTTTCGTTTTTTCGCAGTGCTCTGTTTATTCAATTTACGCAGAACATTAACATTCTCACTTCTGTCGAAATATGCGCTTGTGTTTGGTTCAACGATATTTCTTTCCAATGACATTTCCTTGTTGTTATCCTTCTCGATTTGTATTGATTTTAATGCATTCTTTGATGTTGATGGTTGTTCGGCTGGTGTCACATTTATACTTTTACAATTAATTTTGTGTTTGACTAAAAGATGAGAATGTGCAAATATTCTTGAGCAGACGGGACATTTAAATTTTTTATTATGTATTTTCAAGTGTTGGATTAAATATATATTTGTGAGGAACTCCTTTGAGCACACGCTACATTTGAATGGAGTCTTTCCATTATGTTTGAACATATGAATTTTTAGTTCGTGTAAAGTGATAAATTTACTTAAACAAATATCACATTCACTTTCTTGGTTTTTATTATGCATTAATTTATGTTTGCCTAAGTCACCATTCCGCAAAAATAGTTTCGAACAAATATCACATTTAAATGACTTTTTACCTTCGTGAATTAGTTTATGGCTGTTTAAGTCGCCATTCCGCAAAAATAGCTTCGAACAAATATCACATTTAAAGGACTTTTTACCTTCGTGCATTAGTTTATGTCTGTTTAAGTCACTATTCCGAAAAAATAGCTTAGAACAAATATTACATTTAAATGACTTTGTACCTTCGTGCGTTAGTTTATGGCTGATTAATTCCCTATTCCGCAAAAATAGCTTCGAACAAATAACACATTTAAATGTCTTTGTACCTTCGTGCTTCAGTTTATGGCTGATTAATCCTCCTTTCCGCAAAAATAGCTTCGAACAAATATCACATTTAAATGACCTTTTACTTTCGTGCATTAGTTTATGGTGGTTTAAGTCACCATTCCGCCAAAATAGCCTCGAACAAATATCACATTTAAATGACTTTTTACCTTCGTGCATTAGTTTGTGGTAGTTTAAGTCACCATACCGCAAAAATAGTTTCGAACAAATATCACATTTAAATGACTTTTTACGTTCGTGAGTTAGTTTATGGCTGATTAATTCACTATTCCGCAAAAATAGCTTCGAACAAATAACACATTTAAATGTCTTTGTACCTTCGTGCGTCAGTTTATGGCTGATTAATCCTCCTTTCCGCAAAAATGGTTTCGAACAAATATCACATTTAAATGACTTTTTTCCTTGGTGCGTTAGTTTATGGCTGTTTAAGTCACTATTACGCAAAAATAGCTTAGAGCAAATATCACATTTAAATGCCTTTTCATCGGTATGCATTTTAATGTGACTTCTAAAACTTGATTTGCTTGCAAGAGTTTTGGAACATAAATCGCATTGAATTTTATGTTCATTTAAGTGAGATTTTAAATCACTTTCAATTGTAAAAACTTTCTTACAAATTTTGCATTTGAACAAATTTTTATCCTTTGAAAAATTCCGCTTCTCGTCACTTCCACTTTGTTTTGAATCCATTGTCTTTGTTAAGAATATGGTAATTCAAAATAATTCTAACACTTCGATTAATATCCAAATTTTTGAATAAGTTTTTGTGAAACAATGTTGAAATTTATTATCCTTTTACCGCTTTTTATTTGTAAGAGAAGAAATTGAACAGCGCGTCCACTCACTTTGAAAATCGCAATAGAACTAATTTAACCATTCGAAAATATTACAAAAATTGGCGATTAAACCAAATTATTAAAAAAGTATTGCCATATTGAAATAGTCAGAAATTATTGTTTAGAAACTTCTTGAATTTTCTTCACGAATGTGACTTGAAACTGAACGAAAAATAAAAAGTATTACACGATTACACGTATGCGTAAGTGAACAACGCATCAAATGTGTTGCGTTATCTGATTTTGTTACCTATTTTATTGATAGATTTAACGACCGGATTCTGGTTGAAAATTTTCAACATATTTATGGAAGCAATGCTCATGCAGCTCGTGTTCAAATAAATCGAAATTTCATCGCACGCCACTGACAATTTAATTAAAAAACGACTTTCGCTTGTTTTCCGCTTTTGTTTGATTCCGTCCCTCAGTTTCAATTCCATTGCTATAGACAAATTATCACAACACGAAACCCATCAGAAAAAGGCACTTTGTTCCATTGATTACAAAAAAACAAATGTTCGAGAAAGGTTTGCAGTACTAGTACTTGAACAGTAGATCTTCACTTTTTCTGAGTAAATTGTCCAGAGCTAGTGTAATTAAAATCTTCTGGATGATATGTTGTTCCAACAGATGTTTCATCACACAAAATCTGAAGCATAAAAGACTTATCCGAATGACTTAACTTGGTCAGTGGATTTGTATCTTCCGATTATCGGAATGTAATCGTTTTAGCAACTGTAAGTTCATGCCGATGTCCTTCTCTTATCAAATCATATTCTCGAGTCATTTAATGATGTATTCCACATTTGATGACAAATAACTCTACAGATGGGTCTCTAAATTTTCTTTGTAATCTATCAATCGATGAGTCTGATTAATCCAATGTTACAATGATGATCATGGTAAGTAAATTCAGAAGAACATACAAATTTTCACAAAAACCCTGAAGTCTTATTCAATGGTTGGAATGAGTATAAGAAAAAGTTCAAGGTGTTCATTTTCAAATCTACTTTTAATGAAATAAAGTTTTAGTTTACAATAATTTTCTCAAAATATATTTTCAATGAAAGAATCCTTTCAGTCGTCCTTAAATTTCAATAATAATTCAATGAACATTTTATATTTGTATTTTTAAAATTTCATTTATATTTTCAAATGATTTCTCGTCAAAACTGTCAGTGAACTCTTTTGATTAAACTTTAGTTTCCGATTGCATAAAATTTTGGATTTAGTGATAAATTTTATTTGTCTTTGGTGCTGTGTGCGTGTGTGTGTGTGTGAATATTAATCACTGTCTTCACGTTCAACTTTAACGATGTCTATGATGGAATGTAATTCACCATCGGCTTGTTGTTCCAAACCCAATGAAATATTATCGGTTTCGAAGTTTTCATCTGACTCTTGTATAATTGGATTTTCTTGTGTGTCGGGATAAATTATATCTAGCTCTGGTTTCATTTCAAATAGCTCTTCATTCAATTTCTTTTCGTTTCGTTTTTTCGCAGTGCTCTGTTTATTCAATTTACGCAGAACATTAACATTTTCACTTCTGTCGAAATAAGCGCTTGTGTTTGGTTCAACGATATTTCTTTCCAATGACATTTCCTTGTTGTTATCCTTCTCGATTTGTATTGATTTTAATGCATTATTTGATGTTGATGGTTGTTCGGCTGGTGTCACATTTGTACTTTTACAATTAATTTTGTGTTTGACAAAAACATGAGAATGTGCAAATAATCTTGAGCAGACGGGACATTTAAATTTTTTATTATGTATTTTCAAGTGTTGGATTAAACATATATTTGTGAGGAACTCCTTTGAGCACACGCTACATTTGAATGGAGTCTTTCCATTATGTTTGAACATATGAATTTTTAGTTCGCGTAAATTGGTAAATTTACTTAAACAAATATCACATTCAATTTCTTGGTCTTTATTATGTAATAATTTATGTCTGACTAAGCTAAAATTACGCAAAAATAGCTTCGAACAAATATCACATTTATATGACTTTTTACCTTCGTGCTTCAGTTTATGGCTGAATAATCCTCCTTTCCGCAAAAATAGCTTCGAACAAATATCACATTTAAATGACTTTTTACCTTCGTGCATTAGTTTATGGCTGATTAATTCACTATTCCGCCAAAATAGCTTCGAACAAATATCACATTTAAATGACTTTTTACCTTCGTGCTTCAGTTTATTTCGGTTTAAGTCACCATTCCGGAAAAATAGCTTCGAACAAATATCACATTTAAATGTCTTTTCATCGGTATGTATTTTAATGTGATTTCTAAAGCTTGATTTACTTGCAAGAGTTTTGGAACATAAATCGCATTGAATTTTATGTTCATTTAAGTGAGATTTTAAATCACTTTCAATTGGAAAAATTTTCCTACAAGTTTTGCATTTAAATAAAT
Organism: Bibio marci; assembly: GCA_910594885.2. Lineage (NCBI taxonomy): Eukaryota > Metazoa > Arthropoda > Insecta > Diptera > Bibionidae > Bibio > Bibio marci. Next base: position 3,520,217 of record OU343119.1, on the reverse strand, counting down.
TTTTATCCTTTGATAAATTCCGCTTCTCGTCACTTCCACTTTGTTTTGAATCCATTGTATTTGTTACAAAAATTGACACGGTAATTTACAGTAAATTTATTTAATATAATTTTGGAATGTAATTATTTCAATGGCAAAATTTCAAAATTTAGAAAATAAATTTTTGTTCCTTCGATTTTTTTTTTTTTTTGTAAATACTTTCACTTTGAAAATCGCAATCGAACTAAAAAATTGGATATTTTAAATAAAATTTTCGATTTATTCTTAAAAAAAGTATTGTCACATTTAAATTTTAATATATGCGAATTTATTGTTTTAATAGAAATTTCCTGAACTTTCTGCTACATCGCCATATTGGGTCTGTAACTAAGTCGTGGAGATAATCTGATAGGTGTCGTAAGTAGTATTGCATTTACGCAGTGTGAAATACTTCCCTATTGTAGTAGTTGCATCCACCTTTAATATTTACTATTTTGACATTTAGTTGAAGTGTATTTAAAGAATTCATTTTCACTTTAGCCAAAGTATACTATTACAATTGAGGTGACGTTTTTAAAGTAAATATTAGTAAAATTTGGGATACTTCGAGTAAATAAATACCCCAAATAAAGTAAAAGTTTTAATTTAACATAGTAAAACTAGTGATTTACTTGTGGCTTAAAGTAAGAAAAAAAAAGCATTTACTTTAACATCATGAAATTGGTAAAAGTGTATAAAACAAAATATTACCCGAACTTAAGTTTATTGATTGTAAAAATACTCTATAATTTTATAAAATAGTAAAAGATAAAATTTATAAATAGTTTATATTTTCTTTGATGTTTTTCATTACTATTTTGAAAGTCTCTTATATTGAAATTGTTTTAAATTCTAAAATAATAATACCAATAAAATTTTCACAAAAGAAGGGTGAATCCCATTTTATTGTGTTGTGTTTCAAATTATGTGCTGAAAAACTATGTTAATTTATATTATATTTTAATTTGATTTATTCGAATAGATTTTTTGTTCCTATAGTAAACTTTTCGGTTCGTCTCATTTTTTAGATTAAAATTCAATTCGTATTGTATTTGCAGAGACTCTATAATAAAAACAATGAAAAACCCTTAAAAAATCCCAATACTTCTTTTGTTACATTTTTCAAATAATTTTAATTATAATATAAATTCAATAGCCGATCCAATGTAAATTCCCCATTGGAAATTAATTGTAATATAAAATGTATAAATTTATAGTACGCGTAAACTATGTACTCGCACACACATACACGAACATCATGTGAACATATTTTGATTAGTGCCTTTTTTGGTTTACGCGGAATTGAATTTGAAAAGATATGAACATTCCAACATTTTTTGTTTTTACTCCCAAAAAAAAAGGAAGAAAACATTAACAACAACAACAACAACAACAACAATGCAAAGAAGAAGTTGAACGGAATCACAACACCAGGGCCGGTCCTATATATTTTCTAGCCTTACGCAAGCACATAAAATGCGCCCCAATGTATGATGCTTTTTCGGCTTGACAAAAATCAATAGCGAAATTACCGTCGCAATGAAAGTGTCGCGCGGGAGAGCAAAAGAAAATCAAAAGTAAAAAATTATAAAATTAGAAAATAATTAAAATCACTATGAATTTTGTTGAAATTGGATTGAAGTGCGAAAGGATATTTTAATAAATATATTAGTTAAAAATTCAAAGGATTGTAAAAAAATATAGAAATATGCCGTTAGTAACAATGTGTCTGTAATTTGAAAAATGAGGAAAAGATATAATGGAATTTGTCCAAAGAATGTCCATAGATTTAATTAATTAAAAAAAAATATTAGTATTTTATTTAGGTAAAATCGAAATCTTTGGATTTTCAGGGTAATATTTTCAACAATTGAAATCCGGCACGGTATTGTATTCACAAATTTATTTCACAAATTATTTAAAGTCCAATGGTTCAAATTTTATATATATTTCACTTATCTATTGATATAATCGCCTCACTCTATTTTAATTTATTTTCTCAATTTTCGAAACAACCGGAGCTACTCAAATCGATATATTTCCGAAGAAATTTGTAAGACTTTTCTGGGATTTTATCAGAGCGGTTTTTGTTTCGTGTTTATTACAAAAAAATAAAATGCACATAATCGATGAATTTTTGTCATCGTTCAGCATTTTCATTCCGTGCTGATAGAACGAACGGTTCTGGTCTATCGAAACTGAATCAAACCGCGATCGACATCATCGTCATATGAAAATTTATTCTATTCTACTAATACGGACAATTCACGGGAATTACTTGCCAAAAATCGATGGACGATTCAAAGACGTTTTTGTCAAGATCCGTGGATCTGCTCACAAAAAATTTGAATATAATTTCTATGAATTATCTGTGTGGAATAATAGCAACGAGAAATACTTCTGAGGAGAATTCGTAGAAATTATCATCGGAAATATACGCGGATAATCTAAAGACATTTTTTATAAAAATCCATGGACAGGGTTGCACCTATAATATAAAATTCCAGAGGACATCCGTAAGAAATTCATAGAATTTTTCTCGGCATTGAAACTACGGACAACAACATATATGATGCAGAAATTTTGTGGACAAACTACGGACAGTGTTATGTGGGTGTTGACAAATTTTGTGAATAATAAAAATAATAATCATGAATGAATGCTAAAATTAAAGTTATCGCAGCATTATAAAAATCAGGTATATCTGTGAGGACCTTAAAAGTGTTTACTATTGGGTCTGTAATTAAATCCTGCGATTAATCGGATAGGTGTCGTAAGTAGTATTGCTTGTATGCAGTGTGGAAGTAGTGGCAATGCTTTGCTATTTTGTAGTAGTTGAATCCACCTTTCATATTCAGTATTTTGACATTCAGTTGTACCAACAAAACAGCATTCGGGCGGGAAGTTATGTTAAGTAATTTTATAGCAGCAGAGAAATTTATCGCTTTTTGTTACAAATTTATGGTGAACATTCCCCCATCACAAAATAATTGAGAGTATTGGTTCAGACGACGGTTTAAAAATAATGATTTTGATGTTAGTGATTAGGAACGCGTTGAAGCACCAAACAAATTTGAAGACGCTTTACTCAGTGAGGATCCATGTCAAACGGAAGAAGAATTCGCATTGTCATTAGATGTTACCCAAGCACAAATGTTTCGAAACGTTTAAAGACGGTGGAAATGATCCAAAAACTATCGTATTGGATATTACATGAATTGACGGAAAGACAACAAGAAAATCGAAAAACAATGTGTGTGAAATTTTGCTTCAAAAACATTCAATTTTGCATCGAATTTTGTACTGTAATACTGGTGATGAAAAATGGATCCATTACGATAATCCAAAACGTCTGAAGGCATGGGTGAAGACAGGTGAACCAGGTCCATCGACACCAAAACGCAATATTCATCGTGTTCTAAAATTAAGCTGTGCATCTGGTGGGACCAGCCTGGTGTAGTGCACTATGAGCTGCTTGTGATTCTGCGAAGCATGATAATGCTAGACCACACACACGTTGCAAGACCGGTCAAAGAAGCACGTTAGAATCACTTGACTGGAAAGTCCTACCCCATCCGTCATATTCACCAGACATTGCTCCATCAGACTACCATTTGATCGGGTCGATGTTAGTCAGCTTCGTTCTGCACAGCTCAAACGAAAATATGAAAAAATGGCTAGATTCATGGATTGATTCAAAAACCTAAGAAGTTCTCGTATGAGAGAATCCATAATTTGCCACAAAGATAGTCAAAATGGTTGTAGCTTCCGACGGCAAATACTTTGAAAATAAAATATAATGTACCGTTACTTTCAAATAAATGTATTTTTCTTACCAAAATACTACCCCAAAACTTAGTTATAAACCCAATATTTATTATATATTTATGTTTTTTATAAAGTCGGTCTCTCTGTGAAATTCGTTACTCTAGCCTTGGTATCAATATTTCATATATAATACCAAAATAAGTGTAAAACCATGATTGTGATAAATTTAAAAATATACGAGTATAAAATTACAATTTTAATTTTTTTTTTGCAAATTGTGTGTGTGTGTGTGTGTTCAATATACCGCATTTTTTTTATTAACTTTTATGCGCCCCACAACAAGTCTACATCATTTTTGCATCTGTGAATGGTGCGACCCTGCACAAATATTATAAAATTAAAATAAATAAAAATAAAAATGTGGATATGATGAATGATTTGTTTGTGCCACCATCACCGTAACACCCCGCCACCGCCGCTGCCCCCATTGCCACCCGCCACCCGCCACCTCGCCGTACACATCACATTAATTTGAAATAAAGAAAGAAATAAATAAATAACATAAAATAATGTAATGTTGAACAAAAAATTTAACACCTGGATTTTTAATGCACACGGCCAATCAACTTTATGGAATTTTGTTTTTTTTCTCTTATTCTTCCTTTTTTTTTCTATATTCATTTCAGATATATTTTATTATTTGTTTTCTTTTTTTTTCATATATAAATAAACGTATAAAAATAAATATCTGTGTTTAGGGTAAAGTTGTCAGTAATTGACAACTGTATGGTTAAGGTAATAAAAAATTGTTTTTTTTTGTAATCATTTGCTAAATAAAAGTGTAAAAGTGTAAAACTGATGAATACAATTGATTCGATAAATTATCACTATCCTATTGGTGTTTTTGATATGTTGTCCAACAATTTATAGTCTGTGTCATTTCGGTTTTCAACAAATTATTGTAAAGTTAATATACACAGTGTTTGAAATAGTCACAATTTTGAAATAGTCAATAGTTTTGCGCGTATACTTAGGATCGTTGATAAATGAAGAAAATGATATTGAAGAGGAAATACGCCGCGCAGGGTAGCAACTGGAAACAGATGTTATTACGGGCTAAAATAAAACAATTCCAATCGAAAACATTAGAACCAGATCTTAAGTGGAAGCTATATACAACATTAATACGTTCAATATTAACGTATGGGTCGGAGGCTTGGTGTCGGACACAGAACCAAGAACAATTACTTTGGATTTTCGAACGAAAGGTACTCCGTGGCATATTTGGTCACGCCGTCAAAGAACAGAATGGTTGGAGGCGACGATACAATATTGAATTAGACAAGTTGTACGGTCAACCAATCAATTGTCAAAAAAATCAAAATCAATAGATTAAGATGGCTGTTGGACACTTAGTACGCATGGTGGAGAAGCGTGTGCCGAAAAAACCGGTTAAATAGTAAACCAGAAGGTAGAAGGAGAGCCGAACGGAAGACCTAAGGCAAGATGGCTAGATGCAGTAAACTGGGTTATATAAAGATCCTAAAAATTCGGTATTTGAAGACATTTCGGCTGCGGATAGGTCAGGTTGGCGAAGCGTGTTGGAGAAGGCCAAAACCGCACGGCGGGTTGTAACGCCATGGAGTAGGAGTAAGTAGTAATATACACAGAGTAATGGATCCCATTGTCGACCATCGATCCACTAATACAGTTGTGTAATAATGTTATTTTGTTCAATAGGTGTATTTATTTTGCATGAAATTTGGCATACATTTTCAATGGAACTAAAACATATGAACTGCTTTGTCTACTATTCGATGGTCGACGACTGGTGACAGTACCCCACACCATATTTATGCTACAAACCTTTGTGATTATTTTTGTAATTATTTATAAATAACGTGTATATTTATATAATTGATAATTTATTATCTGTTTTTAACATCTTTTACACTAACTTTATTATTATTATTATTATTATTATTATTATTTTTGTTTTATTTATTTATTTATAAAATTGTATAAATTAAAATTAAAATCTCGTGTGTGTGTGTGTGTGTGTGTGTATTTAGAATCTGAAAATCGAAATGTGAATGTGTAGCAGTTCTATGAGTTTTTATCTTTTTCTTAGCAATTTCGTGTCTATTCCGGTTTTTTCTTTTACTTCTAGCCCGGAATTAATTTGTTACAAATTTACATGTGTTTTTAATAATAATACGATTGTCAGTCAGTGTGTGACAGTAATGTTCATTATTGTGATTGTGCACATTTATAGGTGAGACTATATTGTGTTGCACGTTGCTGACACACACACACAAACACACACACTATAAGGCTAATCACTTATCGGTCTAAAAATACTGGAGGATTTAAGTTAATCTTTGTTAATCTTTATTCATGCGGTTATAAAAACGGGAAATTATGAATTATGCAAATTTAATGTAAATTATGGACAAAAAGACATAAAACATTAAACCACTGAACATTATGAAATAAAAGCCATTTAAATTTGTTGTAATTTGTTGTGTAAGGGGTTGGGGTGGGTGGGTATGTTTGTTTTTTTAGCATAATTGAATTTTCACACACATGGAATTATTACGAATTATTAGTCAAAATTTTAAAATTCAATTGTATTGTCGTCCGGTGTTTAGATGGTAAATTGGCGGATAGACGGGAATTTATTGATTGCTATTAGCTGATCAAAGCGTTGGCAGTTCACAGTTCCGAATTATTCTTTATGTTGAATTAATTTTTAATATTTTTGTAGTCCAGTCAATTTGGTGGCCCTGTTTATATTTTTTTTAAAATAAACCGTTTCCACGTGTGTCACCCTTGAGGTAGGTTTGCGATGTGTTTTTTTTTTTTTTTTAGGAGGTATCCTTACGTCCGTATTAACCCCTTAACGCGCACAAACGTATTAATACGGGCGCACAAAACCGTCCAAAATTTGCAGACCCGTATAAATACGGTCGGTATTTTCTTAAAGAAAATTTTTTTGGTCGGTTTTTTTTAAAAAAATTGTGCGTTAAGGGGTTAAGGCGTAATACAAAAGGTTGTTATCCATTATGTGTGAGAAAACTTTAAGATATGATGGTAATCGAACTATTTATAATATATACTTTTTAAGTTTATCTGGAAAGCATTTCTTCTTACGCTCCATCAGTAAATCTATGCTGATGGCCCTCAATGGAACAACAATCGAATCGGGATTGCTGAAAGAATGTATTGACATACTAAATAAAATATCAGTATGTGCAACAAGGTCGTACTGTTGTGGGTATCGGGTCGTAGTGTTATTGTGTGTAATACAGAGACTGATATTCTAGTACGGTTTTGTACGCGATCCACTTTCATTGGTCGTGAACTTTGCCCACCTGTTACCGGTAGGTGGGTTCGGCGGTGTATTATTGACTGCACAGATTCGAAGACATTTTATCAACTATTTATTATTATTAAATCATATTTTGCACCAAGTGGATGTCATCTAATAAATCTTTCACCACAGCCAAGTTGGTAAATTATTACTACGCCTGGGAGTATATAACAATTTACCAATTGTACTGTAATTAACGAAAGATAGAGATGTGTTCAAAATACTATTATTTTTATATGAGTCATTAGGCGTCATAGTTATGTATAGTTATTTTTTCAACTGTCGACAGGCAAAAATGAGTCAAAATGGGGAAGCGGCTACTGCATTACTGGCGTTATCCAGAAACAAATTAAAATTGGTTGTTGGGTTGCTCACATTTTGTACTAAATGTTCTTTGTAGGATTAATCTGCAAGGCATTACTGATGTGAATGTCTGGCCTATACGAAAGCTAACCGTTTAGAATAATTGGAAATACGCAATGGGCCATTCCACAATGAATGAACGGATCGTATATATAAGAAACATCTCTGTTTTAATTTCTGAAATCGGACGCTTTGAGGATTAACTCACACGGCAGAGCACATTACACCTGCCTTGCTCTAACGGTCGGAATTAATTCCCCCTATTTTAAAATCATCAACATCATCACTCATAGCTACAATTATTTCAATTCGCTTTCTTTTCAAACGTTTATTATACTTAAAAAAGTATTAAATTAATTAAATATTGACACAAAATAAAGTTTGCAATTAGTTTTAATTTAAAAATTATCGTTAAATATTTTTAGTATTATTCGCAAAGTATTCGAAGCTAATCGTTAAATAATGAGAAATAAAAACATATTTATTAATTGCTCTCAATCATCGTACAATTGAGAACTCGATATATAGAAATATCAATGTATTGAGAATATATTTTATATGAACACTGAAGGGGGGAAAAAAAAAACTCGTTGCATGGAGAAACTCGTAGAATAAAGAGTCGTCTGTACACATAAAAATATGCATTTATATTACATACGTACAACTGGCAGAACTACAACGCTTACTTCTTGAATGTATGGAATTTTTGTAGTATATTAATATGAGGAGCTATAATCATATGACGCACCTTTCGCCCCCTATATATTTATTAGTAAACCTTTAATAATATATTATATAAATATGTAACATATAAATGATGCGTGTGGGTGTGTGTAGTCAAATGGAGCATCACTGAAATGTGGCGCTGGAGATAGATCCGTATTACAATGAAAATATTGCGGGTAGGCACCGCTCATATATTATTCATATGTTTACAGCAATGTTTGGGGTATATGCAGATGAATACTTGTGGTATATATAAAATTCGTATTGGTATTATTTGCTATGCTTTGAGGGGAGTATATATATCATTCCGTGCACCTTTCCCACCTATAAATCGATTAGTAAATGTAACAAATGTCGTATACTAATTAACAGCCCAATTGAAAAGTACCCGGTCCCATACCATAGTAAAACACATTTTTTTGGCAAATTTTGATTTTATTATTCAACAAAGTTGCCGTCGCGGGCGATACAGCGATTATAGCGATCTTCCAACTTTTCGATACCATTTTTGTAGTACGATTTGTCTTTTGCTTCAAAAAAGGCTGCAGTTTCGGCGATTACTTCTTCATTGGCGCTAAATTTCTTTCCATCGAGCATTCTTTTGAGGCCTGAGAACAGGAAAAAGTAGCTGGGGCCAGATCTGGCGAATACGGTCGATGCGGAAGCGATTCGAAACCAAATTCATGCAATTTTGCCATTGTTTTCATTGATTTGTGACACGGTGCATTGTCTTGATGAAACAGCACTTTTTTCTTCTTCAAATGGGGCCATTTTTTAACGATTTCATCCTTTAAATGATCCAATAACGCTATACTGTTGTGTTTTTCTTCGCTTTGGATTCGGTTCATCGTGTGCAGTCCACTCAGCTGACTGTCGATTGGACTCTGGAGTAAAATGATGGAGCCATGTTTCATCCATTGTCACATATCGACGCTAAAAAATTCAGGTTTATTACGCTTGAACAGCTTCAAACACTGCTCAGAACCATTATCACATTGTTGCTTTTGATCGATTGTGAGCTCGCGCGGCACCCATTTTGCACACAGCTTTCTCATGTACAAACATTCGTGCATGATATGATATTCACGTTCAGTTGATATCGTCACAATGTCTGCTATCTCGATCAACATCACTTTACGGTCATTCAAAATTATTTTGTGAACTTTTTTGATGCGTATTTTGTTAAGAAAAAACAGATTTATTTGAAAGTAACGCGGTACATTATATTTTATTTTCAAAGTATTTGCCATCGGCAGCTACAACCATTTTGACCATCTTTGTGTTGCAAATTATGGATTCGCTCATAGAAGAACTTCTTAGGTTTTTGAAGCAATCCATGAATCGAGTAATTTTTTTCATAGCTTCGTATGAATTGAACCGGTGTGCAGAAAGGGTTGACTGCATCGACCGGAACGGAATGGTAGTCTGATGGAGAAATGTCTGGTGAATGTGGCGGGTGGGGTTGAATGTCTTTGAAACAAAATTTCACAAATTATTTTTCGATTTTCTTGTTGTCTTTCCGTCAATTCATGTGGTACCCAATAGGATAGCTTTTGGATCATTCCCATCTTCTTTAAACGTTTGGAAACACTTGTGCTTGGCTAACATCTAATGCCAATGCTATAGATCTTCACTGAAAATAAAGCTTCCAATTCTTCGTCTTCAAATTTTTTGGTGTTTCTTACTACTTACTTACTTACTCTTACTCCATGGCGTTATAACCCAGGTACGGTTTTAGCCTTCTCCAACACGCTTTTCTAACTTGACCTATCCGCAGCCGCAATGTCTTCCAATCCCGAATTTTAAGGATCTTTACATCACAGTTTACTGCATCTAGCCATCTCAACTGAGGTCTCCTTTTACCTTCTGGTTTACCATTTAATAGTTTTTTCGGCACACACTTCTCCTCCATGCGTACTATGTGTCGTGTTTTGATGTTCCAACGCGTTCCTAATCACAAAACATCAAAATCAATATTTTTAAACCGTCGTCTAAACGAATACGGTCACAATTGTTTTGTTAGTTTCTGCTGCTGTTTCCTCCCGAATAAAATTACTTAACATAACTTCCCGCCCCCCAAATGCTGTTTTGTTGGGGTACAAAATTTTCCATTTTTAATCAGAAATTGTTTACACTTCAACTAAATGTCAAAATACTGAATATTAAAGGTGGATTCAACTACTACAATAGGGAAGTATTTCACACTGCGTAAATGCAATACTACTTACGACACCTATCAGATTATCTCCACGACTTAGTTACAGACCCAATATGGGCGTATTGCTTCATTTCGCAAATGCCGATGTAGCAGAAAGTTCAGGAAATTTATATTAAAACAATAAATTCGCATATATTAAAATTTAAATGTGACAATACTTTTTTTAAGAATAAATCGAAAATTTTATTTAAAATATCCCATTGCACCGCCAATTCGTTTTTTAGTTCGATTGCAATTTTCAAAGTGAAAGCATTTACAAAAAAAAATAAAAAAATCGAAGGAACAAAAATTTATTTTCTAAATTTTGTAATTTTGCCATTGAAATAATTACACTCCAAAATTTTATTAAATCAATTAACTGTAAATTACCGTGTGAATTTTTGAAACAATTACAATGGATTCAAAACAAAGCGGAAGTGACGAGAAGCGGAATTTAGCAAAGGATAAAAATTTATATAAATGCAAAACTTGTAGGAAAATTTTTCCAATTGAAAGTGATTTAAAATCTCACTTAAACGAACATAAAATTCAATGCGATTTATGTTCCAAAACTCTTGCAAGTAAATCAAACTTTAGAAATCACATTAAAATGCATACCGATAAAAAGACATTTAAATGTGATATTTGTTCGAAGTTATTTTGGCGGAATGGTGACTTAAACCGCCATAAACTAATGCACGAAGGTAAGAAATCATTTAAATGTGATATTTGTTCTAAGCTATTTTTGCGGAATGGTGACTTAAACAGCCATAAACTAACTCACGAAGGTAGAAAATCCTTTAAATGTGATATTTGTTCTAAGCTATTTTTGCGGAATAGTGAATTAAACAGCCATAAACTAAAGCACGATGGTAAAAAGTCAATTAAATGTGATATTTGTTCTAAGCTATTTTGGCGGAATGGTGACTTAAACCGCCATAAACTATCGCACGAAGGTAAAAAGTCATTTAAATGTGATATTTGTTCGAAGCTATTTTGGCGGAATGGTGACTTAGGCAAACATAAATTAATACATAATAAAAACCAAGAAAGAGAATGTGATATTTGTTTAAGTAAATTTATCACTTTACACGATCTAAAAATTCATATGTTCAAACATAATGGAAAGACTCCACTCAAATGTAGCGTGTGCTCAAAGGAGTTCCTCACAAATATATATTTAATCCGACACTTGAAAATACATAATAAAAAATTTAAATGTCCCGTCTGCTCAAGAATATTTGCACATTCTCATGTTTTTGTCAAACACAAAATTAATTGTAAAAGTACAAATGTGACACCAGCCGAACAACCATCAACATCAAAGAATGCATTAAAATCAATACAAATCGAGAAGGATAACAACAAGGGAATGTCATTGGAAAGAAATATCGTTGAACCAAACACAAGCGCTTATTTCGACAGAAGTGAAAATGTTAATGTTCTGCGTAAATTGAATAAACAGAGCACTGCGAAAAAACGAAACGAAAAGAAATTGAATGAAGAGCTATTTGAAATGAAACCAGAGCTAGATATAATTTATCCCGACACACAAGAAAATCCAATTATACAAGAGTCAGATGAAAACTTCGAAACCGATAATATTTCATTGGGTTTGGAACAACAAGACGACGGTGAATTACATTCCATCATTGACATCGTTAAAGTTGAACGTGAAGACAGTGATTAATATTCACACACACACACACTCACAAACACAACACCAAAGACAAATAAAATTTATCACTAAATCTAAAATTTTATGCAATCGGAAACTAAAGTTTAATCTGAAGAGTTCACTGACAGTTTTGACGAGAAATCATTTGAAAATATAAATGAAATTTTAAAAATACAAATATAAAATGTTCATTGAATTATTATTGAAATTTAAGGACGATTGAAAGGATTCTTTCATTGAAAATGTATTTTGAGAAAATTATTGTAAACTAAAACTTTATTTCATTAAAAGTAGATTTGAAAATGAAAACCTTGCACTTTTTCTTATACTCATTCCAACCATTGAATAAGACTTCAGGGCTTTTGCGAAAATTTGTATGTTCTTCTGAATTTACTTGCCATGATCATCTTTGTAAAACTGGATTAATCAGACTCATCGATGGATTGATTACACAGAAAATTTAGAGACCCATCTGCAGAGTAATTTGCCATCAAATGTGGAATAATGGAGAATTAAATGACTCGAGAATATGATTTGATAAGAGAAGGACATCGGCATGAACTTACAGTTGCTAAAACGATTACATTCCGATATTTGGAAGATACAAATCCACTGACCAAGTTAAGTCATTCGGATAAGTCTTTTATGCTTCAGACTTTGGGTGATGAAACATCTGTTGGAACAACGTATCATCCAGAAGATTTTAATTACACTAGCTCTGGCCAATTTACTCAGAAAAAGAGAAGATCTACAGTTCAAGTACTAGTACTGCAAACCTTTCTCGTATATTTGTTTTTTTGTTATCTATGGAACAAAGTGCCTGTTTCTGATGGGTTACGCATACGTGTAATCGTGTAATACTTTTTATTTTTCGTTCAGTTTCAAGTCACATTCGTGAAGAAAATTCAAGAAGTTTCTAAACAATAATTTCTTACTATTTCAATATGGCAATACTTTTTTAATAATTTCGTTTAATCGCCAATTTTTGTAATATTTTCGAATGGTTAAATTAGTTCTATTGCGATTTTCAAAGTGAGTGGACGCACTGTTCAATTTCTTCTCTTACAAATATATAGCGGTAAAAGGATAATAATTTTCAGCATTTTTACACAAAAACTTATTCAAAAATTTGAAAAATAATCGAAGTGTTAGAATTATTTTGAATTACCGTATTCTTAACAAAGACAATGGATTCAAAACAAAGTGGAAGTGACGAGAAGCGGAATTTATCAAAGGATAAAAATTTGTTCAAATGCAAAATTTGTAGGAAAATTTTTCCAACTGAAAGTGATTTAAAATCTCACTTAAATGAACATAAAATTCAATGCGATTTATGTTCCAAAACTCTTGCAAGTAAATCAAGCTTTATAAATCACATTAAAATGCATACCGATAAAAAGACATTTAAATGTGATATTTGTTCGAAGCTATTTTTGCGGAATATTGAATTAATCAGCCATAAACTGAAGCACGATGGTAAAAAGTCATTTAAATGTGATATTTGTTCTAAGCTATTTTTGCGGAATAGTGAATTAAACAGCCATAAACTAATGCACGAAGGTAAAAAGTCATTTAAATGTGATATTTGTTCGAAACTATTTTGGCGGAATGGTGACTTAAACCGCCATAAACTAATACACGAAGGTAAAAAGTCATTTAAATGTGATATTTGTTCGAAGCTATTTTTGCGGAATAGTGAATTAATTAGCCATAAACTAACGCACGAAGGTAAAAAGTCATTTAAATGTAATATTTGTTCTAAGCTATTTTTGCGGAATATTGAATTAATCAGCCATAAACTGAAGCACGATGGTAAAAAGTCATTTAAATGTGATATTTGTTCTAAGCTATTTTGGCGGAATGGTGAATTAAACATCCATAAACTATCGCACGAAGGTAAAAAGTCATTTAAATGTGATATTTGTTCGAAGCTATTTTTGCGGAAAGGAGGACTAATCAGCCATAAACTGAAGCACGATGGTAAAAAGTCATTTAAATGTGATATTTGTTCGAAGCTATATATGCGGAATTGTGGCTTAGTCAGACATAAATTATTACATAGTAAAGACCAAGAAAGTGAATGTGATATTTGTTTAAGTAAATTTATCACTTTACGCGAACTAAAAATTCATATGTTCAAACATAATGGAAAGACTCCATTCAAATGTAGCGTGTGCTCAAAGAAGTTCCTCACAAATATATGTTTAATCCAACACTTGAAAATACATAATAAAAAATTTAAATGTCCCGTCTGCTCAAGATTATTTGCACATTCTCATGTTTTTGTCAAACACAAAATTAATTGTAAAAGTGCAAATGTGACACCAGCCGAACAACCATCAACATCAAAGAATGCATTAAAATCAATACAAATCGAGAAGGATAACAACAAGGAAATGTCATTGGAAAGAAATATCGTTGAACCAAACACAAGCGCATATTTCGATAGAAGTGAGAATGTTAATGTTCTGCGTAAATTGAATAAACAGAGCACTGCGAAAAAACGAAACGAAAAGAAATTGAATGAAGAGCTATTTGAAATGAAACCAGAGCTAGATATAATTTATCCCGACACACAAGAAAATCCAATTATACAAGAGTCAGATGAAAACTTCGAAACCGATAATATTTCATTGGGTTTGGAACAACAAGACGACGGTGAATTACATTCCATCATAGACATCGTTAAAGTTGAACGTGAAGACAGTGATTAATATTCACACACACACACACGCACACAGCACCAAAGACAAATAAAATTTATCACTAAATCTAAAATTTTATGCAATCGGAAACTAAAGTTTAATCAAAAGAGTTCACTGACAGTTTTGACGAGAAATCATTTGAAAATATAAATGAAATTTTAAAAATATAAATATAAAATGTTCATTGAATTATTATTGAAATTTAAGGACGATTGAAAGGATTCTTTCATTGAAAATGTATTTTGAGAAAATTATTGTAAACTAAAACTTTATTTCATTAAAAGTAGATTTGAAAATGAAAACCTTGAACTTTTTCTTATACTCATTCCAACCATTGAATAAGACTTCAGGGCTTTTGCGAAAATTTGTATGTTCTTCTGAATTTACTTGTCATGGTCATCTTTGTAAAACTGGATTAATCAGACTCATCGATGGATCGATTACATAGAAAATTTAGAGACCCATCTGCAGAGTAATTTGCCATCAAATGTGGAATAATGGAGAATTAAATGACTCGAGAATATGATTTGATAAGAGAAGGACATCGGCATGAACTTACAGTTGCTACAACGATTACATTCCCATAATCGGAAGATACAAATCCACTGACCAAGTTAAGTCATTCGGATAAGTCTTTTATGCTTCAGACTTTGGGTGATGAAACATCTGTTGGAACAACGTATCATCCAGAAGATTTTAATTACACTAGCTCTGGACAATTTACTCAGAAAAAGTGAAGATCTACTGTTCAAGTACTAGTACTGCAAACCTTTGCCTATAGCAATGGAATTGAAACTGAGGGACCGAATCAAAGAAAAGCAGAAAACAAGCGAAAGTCGTTTTTTAATTGAATTGTCAGTAGAGTGCGATGAAATATCGATTTATTTGAACATGAGCTGCCTGAACGTTGCTTCCATAAATATGTTGAAAAATTTCAACCAGAATCCGGTGGTTAAATCTATCAATAAAATAGGTAACAAAATCAGATAACGCAACACATTTGATGCGTTGTTCACTTCCGCATACGTGTAATCGTGTAATACTTGTTATTTTTCGTTCAGTTTCAAGTCACATTCGTGAAGAAAATTCAAGAAGTTTCTAAACAATAATTTCTTACTATTTCAATATGGCAATACTTTTTTAATAATTTCGTTTAATCGCCAATTTTTGTAATATTTTCGAATGGTTAAATTAGTTCTATTGCGATTTTCAAAGTGCGTGGACGTGCTGTTCAATTTCTTCTCTTACAAATAAAAAGCGGTAAAAGGATAACAATTTCCAGCATTTTGACACAAAAACTTATTCAAAAATTTGAAAAATAATCGAAGTGTTAGAATTATTTTGAATTACCGTATTCTTAACAGAGACAATGGATTCAAAACAAAGTGGAAGTGACGAGAAGCGGAATTTATCAAAGGATAAAAATTTGTTCAAATGCAAAATTTGTAGGAAAATTTTTCCAACTGAAAGTGATTTAAAATCTCACTTAAATGAACATAAAATTCAATGCGATTTATGTTCCAAAACTCTTGCAAGTAAACCAAGCTTTAGAAATCACATTAAAATGCATACGGATAAAAAGACATTTAAATGTGATATTTGTTCGAAGCTATTTTTGCGGAATTTTGAATTAATCAGCCATAAACTGAAGCACGATGGTAAAAAGTCATTTAAATGTGATATTTGTTCGAAGCTATTTTTGCGGAATAGTGAATTATACAGCCATAAACTAATGCACGAAGGTAAAAAGTCATTTAAATGTGATATTTGTTCAAAGCTATTTTGGCGGAATGGTGACTTAAACCGCCATAAACTAATGCACGAAGGTATAAAGTCAATTAAATGTGATATTTGTTCGAAGCTATTTTTGCGGAATAGTGAATTAATTAGCCATAAACTAACGCACGAAGGTAAAAAGTCATTTAAATGTGATATTTGTTCGAGGCTATTTTGGCGGAAAGGAGGACTAATCAGCCATAAACTGAAGCACGATGGTAAAAAGTCATTTAAATGTGATATTTGTTCGAAGCTATTTTTGCGAAATAGTGAATTAATCAGCCATAAACTGAAGCACGAAGGTAAAAAGTCATTTAAATGTGATATTTGTTCGAAGCTATTTTTGCGGAATGATCACTTAGTCAGACATAAATTATTACATAATAAAGACCAAGAAAGTGAATGTGATATTTGTTTAAGTAAATTTATCACTTTACACGAACTAAAAATTCATATGTTCAAACATAATGGAAAGACTCCACTCAAATGTAGCGTGTGCTCAAAGGAATTCCTCACAAATATATATTTAATCCGACACTTGAAAATACATAATAAAAAATTTAAATGTCCCGTCTGCTCAAGATTATTTGCACATTCTCATCTTTTAGTCAAACACAAAATTAAATGTAAAAGTGCAAATATGACACCAGCCGAACAACCATCAACATCAAAGAATGCATTAAAATCAATACAAATCGAAAAGGATAACAACAAGGAAATGCCATTGGAAAGAAATATCGTTGAACCTAACACAAGCGCTTATTTCGGCAGAAGTGAAAATGTTAATGTTCTGCGTAAATTGAATAAACAGAGCACTGCGAAAAAACGAAACGAAAAGAAATTGAATGAAGAGCTATTTGAAATGAAACCAGAGCTGGATATAATTTATCCCGACACACAAGAAAATCCAATTATACAAGAGTCAGATGAAAACTTCGAAACCGATAATATTTCATTGGGTTTGGAACAACAAGACGACGGTGAATTACATTCCATCATAGACATCGTTAAAGTTGAACGTGAAGACAGTGATTAATATTCACTCAAACACACAGCACCAAAGACAAATAAAATTTATCACTAAATCTAAAATTTTATGCAATCGGAAACTAAAGTTTAATCAAAAGAGTTCACTGACAGTTTTGACGAGAAATCATTTGAAAATATAAATGAAATTTTAAAAATATAAATATAAAATGTTCATTGAATTATTATTAAAATTTAAGGACGATTGAAAGGATTCTTTCATTGAAAATATATTTTGAGAAAATTATTGTAAACTAAAACTTTATTTCATTAAAAGTAGATTTGAAAATGAAAACCTTGAACTTTTTCTTATACTCATTCCAACCATTGAATAAGACTTCAGGGTTTTTGCGAAAATTTGTATGTTCTTCTGAATTTACTTGTCATGGTCATCTTTGTAAAACTGGATTAATCAGACTCATCGATGGATCGATTACACAGAAAATTTAGAGACCCATCTGAAGAGTTATTTGTCATCAAATGTGGAAATACATCATTAAATGACTCGAGAATATGATTTGATAAGAGAAGGACATCGGCATGAACTTACAGTTGCTACAACGATTACATTCCGATAATCGGAAGATACAAATCCACTGAACAAGTTAAGTCATTCGGATAAGTCTTTTATGCTTCAGACTGTGGGTGATGAGATATCTCTTGGAACAACATATCATCCAGAAGATTTTAATTACATTAGCTCTGCGCAATTTACTCAGAAAAAGTGAAGATCTACTGTTCAAGTACTAGTACTGCAAACCTTTCTCGAACATTTGTTTTTTTGTAATCAATGGAACAAAGTGCCTTTTTCTGATGGGTTTCGTGGTGTGATAATTTGTCTATAGCAATGGAATTGAAACTGAGGGACCGAATCAAAGAAAAGCAGAAAACAAGCGAAAGTCGTTTTTTAATTGAATTGTCAGTAGAGTGCGATGAAATATCGATTTATTTGAACATGAGCTGCCTGAACGTTGCTTCCATAAATATGTTGAAAAATTTCAACCAGAATCCGGTGGTTAAATCTATCAATAAAATAGGTAACAAAATCAGATAACGCAACACATTTGATGCGTTGTTCACTTCCGCATACGTGTAATCGTGTAATACTTGTTATTTTTCGTTCAATTTCAAGTCACATTCGTGAAGAAAATTCAAGAAGTTTCTAAACAATAATTTCTTACTATTTCAATATGGCAATACTTTTTTAATAATTTCGTTTAATCGCCAATTTTTATAATATTTTCGAATGGTTAAATTAGTTCTATTGCGATTTTCAAAGTGAGTGGACGTGCTGTTCAATTTCTTCTCTTACAAATAAAAAGCGGTAAAAGGATAATAAATTTCAACATTTTTACACAAAAACTTATTCAAAAATTTGGAAAATAATCGAAGTGTTAGAATTATTTTGAATTACCGTATTCTTAACAAAGACAATGGATTCAAAACAAAGTGGAAGTGACGAGAAGCGGAATTTATCAAAGGATAAAAATTTGTTCAAATGCAAAATTTGTAAGAAAATTTTTCCAATTGAAAGTGATTTAAAATCTCACTTAAATGAACATAAAATTCAATTCGATTTATGTTCCAAAACTCTTGCAAGTAAACCAAGCTTTAGAAATCACATTAAAATGCATACCGATAAAAAGACATTTAAATGTGATATTTGTTCGAAGCTATTTTTGCGGAATTTTGAATTAATCAGCCATAAACTGAAGCACGATGGTAAAAAGTCATTTAAATGTGATATTTGTTCGAAGCTATTTTTGCGGAATAGTGAATTATACAGCCATAAACTAATGCACGAAGGTAAAAAGTCATTTAAATGTGATATTTGTTCAAAGCTATTTTGGCGGAATGGTGACTTAAACCGCCATAAACTAATGCACGAAGGTATAAAGTCAATTAAATGTGATATTTGTTCGAAGCTATTTTTGCGGAATAGTGAATTAATTAGCCATAAACTAACGCACGAAGGTAAAAAGTCATTTAAATGTGATATTTGTTCGAAGCTATTTTTGCGGAAAGGAGGACTAATCAGCCATAAACTGAAGCACGATGGTAAAAAGTCATTTAAATGTGATATTTGTTCGAAGCTATTTTTGCGGAATAGTGAATTAATCAGCCATAAACTGAAGCACGAAGGTAAAAAGTCATTTAAATGTGATATTTGTTCGAAGCTATTTTTGCGGAATGATCACTTAGTCAG
The DNA here is from genome assembly GCA_910594885.2 of Bibio marci. Lineage (NCBI taxonomy): Eukaryota > Metazoa > Arthropoda > Insecta > Diptera > Bibionidae > Bibio > Bibio marci. Next base: position 3,500,381 of record OU343119.1, on the reverse strand, counting down.
ACATAAATTATTACATAATAAAGACCAAGAAAGTGAATGTGATATTTGTTTAAGTAAATTTATCACTTTACACGAACTAAAAATTCATATGTTCAAACATAATGGAAAGACTCCACTCAAATGTAGCGTGTGCTCAAAGGAATTCCTCACAAATATATATTTAATCCGACACTTGAAAATACATAATAAAAAATTTAAATGTCCCGTCTGCTCAAGATTATTTGCACATTCTCATCTTTTAGTCAAACACAAAATTAAATGTAAAAGTGCAAATATGACACCAGCCGAACAACCATCAACATCAAAGAATGCATTAAAATCAATACAAATCGAGAAGGATAACAACAAGGAAATGCCATTGGAAAGAAATATCGTTGAACCTAACACAAGCGCTTATTTCGACAGAAGTGAAAATGTTAATGTTCTGCGTAAATTGAATAAACAGAGCACTGCGAAAAAACGAAACGAAAAGAAATTGAATGAAGAGCTATTTGAAATGAAACCAGAGCTGGATATAATTTATCCCGACACACAAGAAAATCCAATTATACAAGAGTCAGATGAAAACTTCGAAACCGATAATATTTCATTGGGTTTGGAACAACAAGACGACGGTGAATTACATTCCATCATAGACATCGTTAAAGTTGAACGTGAAGACAGTGATTAATATTCACTCACACACACAGCACCAAAGACAAATAAAATTTATCACTAAATCTAAAATTTTATGCAATCGGAAACTAAAGTTTAATCAAAAGAGTTCACTGACAGTTTTGACGAGAAATCATTTGAAAATATAAATGAAATTTTAAAAATATAAATATAAAATGTTCATTGAATTATTATTGAAATTTAAGGACGATTGAAAGGATTCTTTCATTGAAAATATATTTTGAGAAAATTATTGTAAACTAAAACTTTATTTCATTAAAAGTAGATTTGAAAATGAAAACCTTGAACTTTTTCTTATACTCATTCCAACCATTGAATAAGACTTCAGGGTTTTTGCGAAAATTTGTATGTTCTTCTGAATTTACTTGTCATGGTCATCTTTGTAAAACTGGATTAATCAGACTCATCGATGGATCGATTACACAGAAAATTTAGAGACCCATCTGAAGAGTTATTTGTCATCAAATGTGGAAATACATCATTAAATGACTCGAGAATATGATTTGATAAGAGAAGGACATCGGCATGAACTTACAGTTGCTAAAACGATTACATTCCGATAATCGGAAGATACAAATCCACTGAACAAGTTAAGTCATTCGGATAAGTCTTTTATGCTTCAGACTGTGGGTGATGAGATATCTCTTGGAACAACATATCATCCAGAAGATTTTAATTACATTAGCTCTGCGCAATTTACTCAGAAAAAGTGAAGATCTACTGTTCAAGTACTAGTACTGCAAACCTGTCTCGAACATTTGTTTTTTTGTAATCAATGGAACAAAGTGCCTTTTTCTGATGGGTTTCGTGGTGTGATAATTTGTCTATAGCAATGGAATTGAAACTGAGGGACCGAATCAAAGAAAAGCAGAAAACAAGCGAAAGTCGTTTTTTAATTGAATTGTCAGTAGAGTGCGATGAAATATCGATTTATTTGAACATGAGCTGCCTGAACGTTGCTTCCATAAATATGTTGAAAAATTTCAACCAGAATCCGGTGGTTAAATCTATCAATAAAATAGGTAACAAAATCAGATAACGCAACACATTTGATGCGTTGTTCACTTCCGCATACGTGTAATCGTGTAATACTTGTTATTTTTCGTTCAGTTTCAAGTCACATTCGTGAAGAAAATTCAAGAAGTTTCTAAACAATAATTTCTTACTATTTCAATATGGCAATACTTTTTTAATAATTTCGTTTAATCGCCAATTTTTATAATATTTTCGAATGGTTAAATTAGTTCTATTGCGATTTTCAAAGTGAGTGGACGTGCTGTTCAATTTCTTCTCTTACAAATAAAAAGCGGTAAAAGGATAATAAATTTCAACATTTTTACACAAAAACTTATTCAAAAATTTGGAAAATAATCGAAGTGTTAGAATTATTTTGAATTACCGTATTCTTAACAAAGACAATGGATTCAAAACAAAGTGGAAGTGACGAGAAGCGGAATTTATCAAAGGATAAAAATTTGTTCAAATGCAAAATTTGTAGGAAAATTTTTCCAACTGAAAGTGATTTAAAATCTCACTTAAATGAACATAAAATTCAATGCGATTTATGTTCCAAAACTCTTGCAAGTAAATCAAGCTTTATAAATCACATTAAAATGCATACCGATAAAAAGACATTTAAATGTGATATTTGTTCGAAGCTATTTTTGCGGAATATTGAATTAATCAGCCATAAACTGAAGCACGAAGGTAAAAAGTCATTTAAATGTAATATTTGTTCGAAGCTATTTTTGCGGAATATTGAATTAATCAGCCATAAACTGAAGCACGATGGTAAAAAGTCATTTAAATGTGATATTTGTTCGAAGCTATTTTTGCGGAATGGTGAATTAAACTACCATAAACTAACGCACGAAGGTAAAAAGTCATTTAAATGTGATATTTGTTCGAAGCTATTTTGGCGGAATGGTGACTTAAACAGCCATAAACTGAAGCACGAAGGTAAAAAGTCATTTAAATGTGATATTTGTTCGAAGCTATTTTTGCGGAATAGTGACTTAAACAGCCATAAACTAACTCACGAAGGTAAAAAGTCATTTAAATGTGATATTTGTTCTAAGCTATTTTTGCGGAATAGTGATTTAAACAGCCATAAACTAATGCACGAAGGTATAAAGTCAATTAAATGTGATATTTGTTCGAAGCTATTTTTGCGGAATAGTGAATTAATTAGCCATAAACTAACGCACGAAGGTAAAAAGTCATTTAAATGTAATATTTGTTCGAAGCTATTTTTGCGGAATATTGAATTAATCAGCCATAAACTGAAGCACGATGGTAAAAAGTCATTTAAATGTGATATTTGTTCGAAGCTATTTTTGCGGAATGGTGAATTAAACTACCATAAACTAACGCACGAAGGTAAAAAGTCATTTAAATGTGATATTTGTTCGAAGCTATTTTGGCGGAATGGTGACTTAAACAGCCATAAACTGAAGCACGAAGGTAAAAAGTCATTTAAATGTGATATTTGTTTGAAGCTATTTTTGCGGAATAGTGACTTAAACAGCCATAAACTAACTCACGAAGGTAAAAAGTCATTTAAATGTGATATTTGTTCTAAGCTATTTTGGCGTAATGGTGACTTAAACAGCCATAAACTAACGCACGAAGGTAAAAAGTTATTTAAATGTGATATTTGTTCGAAGTTATTTAGGCGGATTGGTGAATTAAACAGCCATAAACTAACTCACGAAGGTAAAAAGTCATTTAAATGTGATATTTGTTCGAAGCTATTTTTGCGGAAAGGAGGACTAATCAGCCATAAACTGAAGCACGATGGTAAAAAGTCATTTAAATGTGATATTTGTTCGAAGCTATTTTTGCGGAATAGTGAATTAATCAGCCATAAACTGAAGCACGAAGGTAAAAAGTCATTTAAATGTGATATTTGTTCGAAGCTATTTTGGCGGAATGGTGACTTAGTCAGACATAAATTATTACATAATAAAGACCAAGAAATTGAATGTGATATTTGTTTAAGTAAATTTATCACTTTACGCGAACTAAAATTTCATATGTTCAAACATAATGGAAAGACTCCATTCAAATGTAGCGTGTGCTCAAAGGAGTTCCTCACAAATATATATTTAATCCAACACTTGAAAATTCATAATAAAAAATTTAAATGTCCCGTCTGCTCAAGATTATTTGCACATTCTCATGTTTTTGTCAAACACAAAATTAATTGTAAAAGTACAAATGTGACACCAGCCGAACAACCATCAACATCAAAGAATGCATTAAAATCAATACAAATCGAGAAGGATAACAACAAGGAAATGTCATTGGAAAGAAATATCGTTGAACCAATCACAAGCGCTTATTTCGATAGAAGTGAGAATGTTAATGTTCTGCGTAAATTGAATAAACAGAGCACTGCGAAAAAACGAAACGAAAAGAAATTGAATGAAGAGCTATTTGAAATGAAACCAGAGCTAGATATAATTTATCCCGACACACAAGAAAACCCAATTATACAAGAGTCAGATGAAAACTTCGAAACCGAAAATATTTCATTGGGTTTGGAACAACAAGACGACGGTGAATTACATTCCATCATAGACATCGTTAAAGTTGAACGTGAAGACAGTGATTAATATTCACACACACAAACACACACACACACACACAGCACCAAAGACAACTAAAATTTATCACTAAATCTAAAATTTTATGCAATCGGAAACTAAAGTTTAATCAAAAAAGTTCACTGACAGTTTTGACGAGAAATAATTTGAAAATATAAATGAAATTTTAAAAATACAAATATAAAATGTTCATTGAATTATTATTAAAATTTAAGGACGATTGAAAGGATTCTTTCATTGAAAATATATTTTGAGAAAATTATTGTAAACTAAAACTTTATTTCATTAAAAGTAGATTTGAAAATGAAAACCTTGCACTTTTTCTTATACAAATTCCAACCATTGAATAAGACTTCAGGGCTTTTGCGAAAATTTGTATGTTCTTCTGAATTTACTTGTCATGGTCATCTTTGTAAAACTGGATTAATCAGACTCATCGATGGATCGATTACAAAGAAAATTTAGAGACCCATCTGCAGAGTTATTTGTCATCAAATGTGGAATACATCATTAAATGACTCGAGAATATGATTTGATTAGAGAAGGTCGTGGACATGTAGTTACAGTTGCCAAAGTGGTCCCATAATTAAAAGTTGGTTTTGATAATTTTGATTAAGATTTATCTTTAAAAAATAGCCTTTTTTGAAACTATTGATGCAACATGAATTTAAGTTATATTCACGATATATAATCCCGTTATGCATTTTATCATCACTATCGGATAAGAATTGATTAGGTTCGTTGTGTCTCCATTAGTAATTCGATTATTTTATAATTGACTAAAATTAATAATTGACTTTGCTGACTGAACAGATTCGGAGACATTGTATCAACTGTTGACAGGAAAAGATGGGTTGTTGTGCGAATGAGGGAGGGAGTGAAAGAAAAAAATCTCGTTGCATGCAGAAACTCGTAGAATAAAGAGCTCGTAGAATAAAGAGTCTCCAACGCTTACTTCTTGAATGTACGGAATTTTTGTAGTATATTAATATGAGGAGCTATAATCATATGACGCACCTTTCGCCCCCTATATATTTATTAGTAGACCTTTAATTATATATTATATAAATATGTAACATATAAATGATGCGTGTGGGTGTGTGTAGTCAAATGGAGCATCACTGAAATGTGGCGCTGGAGATAGATCCGTATTACAATGAAAATATTGCGGGTAGGCACCGCTCATATATGATTCATATGTTTACAGCAATGTTTGGGGTATATGCAGATGAATACTTGTGGTATATATAAAATTCGTATTGATATTATTTGCTATGCTTTGAGGGGAGTATATATATCATTCCGTGCACCTTTCCCACCTATAAATCGATTAATAAATGTATCAAATGTCGTATACTAATTAACAGCCCAATTGAAAAGTACCCGGTCCCATACCATAGTAAAACACATTTTTTTGGCAAATTTTGATTTTATTATTCAACAAAGTTGCCGTCGCGGGCGATACAGCGATTATAGCGATCTTCCAACTTTTCGATACCATTTTTGTAGTACGATTTGTCTTTTGCTTCAAAAAAGGCTTCAGTTTCGGCGATTACTTCATCATTGGCGCTAAATTTCTTTCCAGCGAGCATTCTGTTGAGGTCTGAGAACAGGAAAAAGTCGCTGGGGGGCCAGATCTGGCGAATACGGTCGATGCGGAAGCGATTCGAAACCCAATTCATGCAATTTTGCCATTGTTTTCATTGATTTGTGACACGGTGCATTGTCTTGATGAAACAGCACTTTTTTCTTCTTCAAACGCGGCCATTTTTTAACGATTTCATCCTTTAAATGATCCAATAACGCTTTATAATAATCGCTGTTGATGGTCTGGCCCTTTTGCAGGTAATCAATGAATATTATACTTTGCGCATCCCAGAATATTGATGCCAGCTGACTGTTGTGTTTTTCTTCGCTTTGGATTCGGTTCATTGTGTGCAGTCCACTCAGCTGACTGTCGATTGGACTCCGGAGTGAAATGATTGAGCCATGTTTCATCCATTGTCACATATCGACGCTAAAAAATTTAGGTTTATTACGCTTGAACAGTTTCAAACACTGCTCAGAATCATTAACACGTTGTTGCTTTTGATCGATTGTGAAGTCGCGCGCCACCCATTTTGCACACAGCTTTCTCATGTACAAATTCATTCGTGAATGATATGATATACACGTTCAGATGATTTCTTCACAATGTCTACTATTTCGATCAACTTTACTTTACACGGTCATTCAAAATTATTTTGTGAACTTTTTTGATGCGTTCGTCGGTCGACAGCCTCCTTTGGGCGTCCACCGCGTTCGCAGTGTTCGTTGCCCAATTTGATCTTGTTTAAACTTAGCATACCAATCAATGATGGTTGATTTTCCTGATGCACACCCCGGAAACTCTTCATCAAGCCAAGATTTTGCTTCAACTGTATTTTTACCCTCCGAAAACCAATATTTTATCAGCACACGAAATTCTTTCGTTTCCATCTTTTTTCAAATATCAAATGTAGCTACACTCACAACGCAATAGCTCACAAACTAATGATCGGACTGCTGTCAAATTTTGACACGTATCGTTTGACGGTTGGTACTTACTTAAAATCATATGGATTTAATACTAGCACTGCCTGATCTGTGTGTCAGACCGGGGACTTTTCAATTGGTCTGTTAATATAATTTTTATGGTATTAATAACAGTGAATATATTACATTTACGATACGTCCGGTTTCTATGTTCCTTTTGTTCCTATGGAAGGTGCGACCGTGAACATAAGTTTTGAAGTATTTTTGATATAACACTTTAATTTCTTTTTAACCATCCATTCTTCTGCGGCAGACATTGGAATTTTTCGGGGGAGGGGGGGTAGTCACTGTCTTTTTTTGTCGATGTGACGCTTCGTGGCTGACTACTACCACCATCGACCACCACCACCGCCACCACTACCACCACCAACATGATCCTTTTATGTTTTTTTTCTTTATGGGCAAAGAGGAGATAGCAAACGTTAAATTAAATCTACTTTTAACATAAATGTGTTTATGGGTTTTAATGCATATGAGAGAATGTAAATAAAGAAACGGTTTTATCCTAAATAATATAAAATACGATTAAAATATATTGGATTTTGTACGGAATGAATAAAAATAGTAATAATAATAATAAGAAGAAGAAGAAGAATAATAAGATATAGAATTTTTTTTAAGGTGTGTAACTTGAATATTCATTTATTAAGATTTGTGTTTATATTAATTTTTATTTTGTATTATTATTAATATTTTTGTTGTTGTTTGGTTTTTTTATTTTTCAATTTTTTTCTGTATTCTTTAGAAATAAAAATAAAAATTCGTTTTTCTGTCTCGCGAGTGGCTGTGTGAGTGCCTGTGTGTGTCTGTGTGTGTGTGTGTGTGTGTGTTTGTGTACAAATTACTTAAACATTAAGTTACATTTTTTGTTTTGTTAAATTGCAGTCATTGCAAATAATAAATTGGAAAATTATCAGAATTTATTTATAAATGGGAAAAAAAAAACGAAAAAGAAAATAATAAATGATAAAAAAATTTAATTACATTTAGTATTTTTTTTCCAGACGCAATCAACTATTTTTTATTTTGTGTGTGTGTGTGTGTGTGTGTGTGAACAATAAAAAAATTTACCATAAATCTTTATACAATTATTTCTATGATTTAATGTACAGTTGGACGTCGTCTAACACCGCGTCCACTGCATATCGTTTCCCCTTTGTAAACTATACATTTTTTTTCTTTATATTCGGTCTATAACTAAGTCCTGGGGATAATCTGCTAGGTGTTGTGAGTAGTATTGCTTGTAAGCAGTTGTTTGCTATTTTGTAGTAGTTGAATCCACCTTACAGTATTCAGTATTTTAACATTCAGTTAAAGTGTAAACAAGTTTTGATTAAAAATGGAAAATTTTGTACCCCAACAAAACAGCATTTGGGGGGGGGGGGGGGGGGGGAAGTTATGTTTGAGTAATTATATTCGGGAAGAAAACAGCAGCAGAGAAACTTATCGCACTTTTGTTACAAATTTATGGTGAACATTCCGCCATCCCATAAACAATTGTGAGAGTATTGGTTTAGACGACGGTTTAAAAATAATGATTTTGATGTTTGTGATTAGAAACGCGTTGGAACACCAAAAGACGATACGTAGTGCACATGGAGGAGGAGCGTTTGCTGAAAAAACTGTTAAATGGTAAATCAGAAGGTAAAATTGAAGAGCCGGAAGATCTAAGGCGAGATGGCTAGATGCTGCAGTAAACTGTGAAATAAAGATCCTAAATATTCGGGATTGGTAGACATTGACTGACTACGGATAGGTCACGTTGGAAAAACGTGTTGTAGAAGGTTAGAACCGCAACTCTGAGTTATAACGCCATGGAGTAAGAGTAAGTAAGTAAGTAGTAAGGAACACCATAAAAATTTGAAGACGACGAATTTCGAAGCTTTACTCAGTGAAGATCCATGTTCACACGGAAGAAGAATTTGGCATTGGCATTAGATGTAACCCAAGCACAAATGTTTCCAAACGTTCCAAGGAAGATGGGAATGGTTCAAAAGCTATCGTATTGGGTACCACATGAACATTGACGGAAAGACAACAAGAAAATCGAAAAATAATGTGTGTGAAATTTTGCTTCAAAGACTGTCACTGATTGTGACTGGTGATGAAAAGTGGATCGATTACGATAATCCAAAACGTTTGAAAGCACGGGGTGAAGACAGGTGAACCAGGTCCATCGACACCAAAACGCAATATTCATCGTGTTCTAAGGTTATGCGGTGTATCTGGGTGGGACCAATTCTTGATGTAGTGTACTATGAGTTGCTTAAACCGGGACAAACCATCACTGGTAAACTGCATGATAATGCTAGACCACACGTTGCAAGGCGGGTCAAAGAAGAACGTTAGAAGCACTTGGCTGGGAAGTCCTACCCCACCCGTCATATTCACCAGACATTGATCCATCAGACTACCACACAGCGGTTCAATTCATACGAAGATATGAAAAAATAGACTGAATTCATGGATTGCTTCAAAACCTAAGAAGTTCTTCTGTGAGGGAATCCATCAATTGCCACAAAGACGATCAAAATGGTTGTAGCTTCCGTTGGCAAATACAGTGAAAATAAAATATATTGCACCGTTACTTTCAAATAAATATGTTTTTCCTACCAAAATATCCCTCAAAACTTAGTTACAAACCCAATAAAACAATCAATTTTTATCAAATGGCAGTTAATAATTAATGTGCTGTGTGTGTGTGTGTGTGTGTGTTTTGCTATTGGCAAACAATCTGTAGTGCGACGTTTTTATTAATTAATTTAAATATTTTAATCTGATATTTTATTGTTTCTGCTATAGTTTTTTAATTTGGTTTTCTTCCGTGCTGTGCTGTGCTGTGCTGTGTGTTAAGACTTTATGGTAATTTGATTATAGCGAAAAATTTAAAGAGAATTAATGAAGTGAGAAATTATTGTAAAATAACTATATTTTATAATTAATTTAATTATTTGACTATAGTTTTAATAAAATATAAATTGTGTGTGTGTGTGTGTGTGTGTGTGTGTGTGTGTGTATTTTTTACATTAAAAATAATATTGATTATTTTCATTGGTTTTTTTTTTCAAAATAATACATTTAATCAATACACGGAAATAATATACTAACAAGGGAACCACCAGGTTAGAGGTATCGTACTTTGAATCCAATGAAATTTTGTCACATTGTAGTAAAGATCCCGATTTTGTGTTCGAATTTTGTTGAGACATATTGTATTTTCATTATTTTGAGCAGTTGCTCAATACATCACTTTTAGATTTTTCCGACCAAAGTACCTCGGCCCTCAGATGAAATCATAAAAACGAAAAATTTTACCTACAACAATATTTTGAACATATGAAACACAATTGGGTCCCGTCAAAGAACAGAATGGTTGGAGGCAAAGATACAATTTTGAATTAGACAAGTTGTACGCGGTCAACCAAATATTGTCAAAACAATCAAAATCAATAGATTGAGATGGCTGTTGGACACGTAGTACGCATGGAGGAGGAGCGTGTGCTGAAAAAACTGTTAAATAGTAAACCAGAAGGTAGAAAGAGAGCCGGAAGACCTAAGGCGAGATGGCTAGATGCAATAAACTGTGATATAAAGATCTTTAAAATTCGGAATTGGAAGACATTTCGGCTGCGCGGATAGGTCAGGTTGGCGAAGCGTGTTGGAGAAGGCTAAAACCTCATCCGGCTTGTAACGCCATGGATCAAGTAAGTAAGTAAGAAACACAATGTGATAATATTAATTAGAAACTGATAACTGGATGGATTAAAAAATTTTGGCTTAAATTAAAGGTGAACCATTTCTCTATCGACTTTATTTAATGGAAATTTTTTTTCTTAAAAAAACTCGCTCCTGACAAAGTTATTAGCATAAATTTACTTTTACAAAATTCAATATTTTTGATACACCCCGTGACCACCAAATCCAATTAATTTTGAAAACAATTTTTTTTTGTTGTGAAATGAAGTACACTCAAGATTGGCTATTTTTTTTCAATTTCAAAAATTACAGTGGCACTTTGGGATCAAAAGTTTTCGATTTTTTTTTAAAATGTCATGTTTTTTTACACGATTCGGAGGCGATCCGGATTAGCGCCTTTGAAAAAACAGTCAAATTTGGGTGGAAAAAAAAATAAATAAACTTTTGTTCTGTACTTTGTGGGGTGTACCACAACCTAACGACATTTCATTGAATTCGGACTAGAACACACTCGCCAGATGGTTTTCCCATTGTAAAAAATATATATCGAAATACGGAACAGTAGTGTCAAAGATCTGACAGTTTTGTAAATTCTCGAAACTTTTAGCATCAACCCTGGGGTGCGACAAATAAATAAACTTTGTTATAACTAAAATTTCTTTTCATCAAAAAAAATAATAAAAAAAAAAAACGAAACGAAATAAAAAAGATTTCAAATTTTTTTTTTCTTATTCAAAATCTCGTCAACCAGAAGAATTACAAAAAAAAAACACACAAAATACAAAACAAAACAATAAATTCCAAGAAATACATCTTATTTTTTATTTCTGTTTTAGTTCTTCTGCTCAATATGTTCTTCTTCTTCTTCTTCTTCGTCTTCTTCTTCTTCTTTGTCTTCGTCTTCTTCTGCTCAAATGTGTGATATAAATATTTAATTAGTCACATCACCTACACCGTTGTTAAACACACCTTAGTCCATTAATTAGTCCCCGTCCTTTCTTTTTATTATTTACAATTTTTTATTTATTTCTCTACACTGAGTGTGCGCGTGTGTGTGTGTGTGTGTGTGTGTGTGTGTGTGTTTTGTTTATCACTTGGGTTTTTTAATTTTTTTTAAGTATAACTCTCTTAGCGGGCGCAAACAATAAATATTATCAGACATACTCATCTTTTAACACACGCGCATATGTACACGCAACGCAACATACATATTGTAGCAACGCACATATAATATACACCAAATTGCTGCTGCGCCGATAAAAAGTGTGGGATGTTATTTGTTAAGTCATGTTTTTTTTTTTTTTTTCTACTAAGTAATATAACCGTCGTGTTATAAGTTAAGTTTTACTTTTATTGTGTTATCAGTAATATAGTTAATTATATATATTTATTTGAATAGTTCCATGTTGATATATATTTTATGATTTTGAATAACTTAACTTAAGTTTTTGTGTGCGGTGGGTGTGAATGTGTGTGGATTGAATTATTATATAGAGCGTTTCATGTTTAAGTATACTTTTTTCATTACATATTGTACCATGAATTGAGATTTGTTAATTAATATATTGTAAAATATGTCATGTGTCCTTTTTTGTGTCCTTTTTTTGTGTTATCAAATTTTACCTATGTAATACGTCGATTAATAATAATATTTTAATATTTTAACACTTTGGGATAACACCTTTGATGACCCAATAGTTGTCATATCGAAACGGTGGTGAAATTGGCAATTGGCATTTCCATTACAAACAAACACATACAAATGGAAAACAATTTAAAAAAATGACTTTCTTCACTTTTAGGTAGTTCCATATTTGTATAAGTATAAGATCTACAGACTTCGGAAAAGTATGTTGGGCATAGCCTAGTTGCAATGTCAGTTGCGACCGAACGCGTTCACAGGTTGTGGATAGTGGAACGGGGCCTATGATATTTATTGGTTTTGCTAAGAAGAAAGAATAAGTATCGGTGCGGACAATCTGGCACAGCTGTGTATGATAATTATTTTGGGGGTGTTGTGTGAAAGTAGCATTCGATTAAAACTGAGTTAATGATTCAGTGATTTTATACAGTAAGGGCGAATCAACGGCGCCAATATAACTGCTTTCGGAAGAGGTGATATAACCCTTGTAAATGACCTAACGAATTTCCGGAATGATTTAGTAGGTTGAACGTATATGGTTAACTATCAATTTCGGCAAAAACAACCAGTTATGAAGTCTACAACAAGGTCTCGGATCGGATAGGATAAACGGGGGGCAACGACTCAGCTGCGAAAATTTAAGCGCAATTATTTAAAACTTGCATCTTGGAATGTTAGAACTTTGTTACGATACGGTGAGTTAAGAGCACTTACTTTGATACACTGAGAAAACTCAAATTCGGATATAACAGTTATCGAAGAAACTATGTGGCGCGGCAAAAAAATTTATTGAAAGCGAAAGGATATAAATTTTATTACAGCGGAAACGATTGTAGTAAAAGAAGAGAGATGGGAATCGGTTTCAAAGTTTTTGGTAAAGCAAGAAATTCAGTAATTTCTTTTAATCCGCATTTGATGAACGCATTTGTACACTACGTGTAAGAACGAAATTTTTCAATTTGAACCTCATCAATGTGAATGGGCTCACCGAAGAGAAAACTGATGAGGTTAACGATGTGTTTTATGAAAAACTGATAGAAATACGGCCACGACATTAAGATCCTCTTATTAGGCGATTTTAATGCCAAGGTGGGACACGAAACAATATATATCAACCAACTATAGGTAAACTTATGGTCTTCATAAAACAACGAATGAAAACGGGCGAAGATTAATTGATTTTGCCATTTTTAAAAACTTGGTCCATTAGTGGTACATACTTCCCGCCTAAAGAAATTCATAAGATGAACGTGGCGGTCTCCAGATGGTAGAACAATTAATCAAATTGATCATGTACTAATTGCTGGACATCACTGTTCAAACATAATTGATGTTCGAACTTGACGTGTTTTAAATATTGACTCAGATCATTATCTAGTTCGGATAGTGCTACGATTTAGAATTTATTCCATTAATAACAAACAACCCGTAGGATTGAAATGGACAGTCGAAAGACTTGCACATTAGGCGATAAAACAATTGTACATGGATGCAATGGAATAAACGAATTATTACAGATTTGGAGGATTAGCAGCAGAAAACTAGTATAAATAGTATGTGAGAGAAATTAAAATCATGCTTTGAAGATGCCGCAACAGAGGTGATTGGAACGAGGATGGAAGTAAGAAATGACGTAATGAATTTGGAAATGCAAAAAAAGCATTCAGGTTGAAAATGCTAACGCGGGCTACACGAACCACTGTGGAAGACAATCGCAAGAAAAGGGATTTCTGGCGTAAATTGATTTGTAAGAAAAAACGAGAATTGGAACGAAAGGTTTACTTTGAAGTGAAAAAATTTAACAGGAACAATGATTATAGAAGATTGTACCGAAATGTCAATCGTTTTCGCAACGGATACAATCAACAATTGTTTTTTGTTCAAAAACAGAGATGGTCAGGTTATGGCGCAAGAGGAAAGTAGCCTCGAAAGATGAACCGAGTACTTTAAATAAATATTAAATGTGCACACGGCAGTGAATACTGTGGAAGATGTGCAATTTCAAACTGTCCAGCCATTTATACCTGAACCGCATCAATACACGAAGTAAAGAATGTTATTCAGAAGCTCAAGAATAATAAGTAAGTAAGTAAGTGGCGAATAGAAATTTATTCCAATGTAACTTTGAGATGTGTGCCGAAGAATTGTTGGAACAAACATGTTGGGTTTGGAAAATCAAAATTATAACACATTATTCCAATTATTATAAGGATTAATCTCTATACATTGCGAACACATAATAATTTATTGTTCCAAAAACCTTATGGAATTTAATCGAAATGAAATTTGAAAAAGTTCATGGAATATATGGATAAAAGTGGAATGTTAGGATTTTACTTCAAAGCAACGTCGCGATTAATTTTCTACATTTTTCGGGTACACAATTTGAAAGTAGAATACAAATTATGAACGAAAAAAATTAGAATATTCAATTAATAAATATTCCGGGGAAAATCGACTTTTATGAATTATCATAATCATTTAAGAATTACGGGCCATGGTGTATTTAACGGATTTCCAGTTTTGCATGCAGAATTTCAATAGTATAATCAATTTCCAATAGAATCGGATAGAAGAGATTTTTTTTTAAAATCGATTCACATCGTCTCAAATGAATTTTTTTCTTTTGTTTCGGAAATAATGATACCGGAATCAATTTTTTGAACCACAAATTTTTTTAAATTTTCTATGAATTTTTGATGAAAAAATTGAATTTCTTTCATTCAATATCACCACGGTGTGTTATAAATTTTCTGTTACACCAAAACGCTGAGCACACCCCATGCCCAATTAAAATTAAAAAGGAAACCTTTCGCCCCGTCAACATGAAACCTATTTTGAATAAATGTTTTAATCAACATCAAACGTAAATTGTGGTTACTTAAACGATACAATGTGTATCGTTTTTCTTTTTGTTATTTGTTTGTTCGTCGACAACGAAGACTGTTATCTGATCACTTTGAGACGGTTGATGGACTGCGACAAGGCGACCCATTATCAACATACCATTTAATATTACGCTGCGGAAAAGGCAGTGAGGGGCGTAAATATTGATAAACAAGGCACGATTTTCACAAAATCGGGTCAATTATTAGCGTATGCGCTGATGATGTAGACACAATGGGTCGAAATATGATAACTGTGAAGGATGCTTTCGAATCGTTACAAAAGCAGGCATCGGGTCTGGGTCTCAAAGTGAATGCAGAAAAAACAAAATATTTGGTGACAACGAATGCACATCACGAATTCGATACCAAAATGTTAATATTGGAGAACAAAATTTTGAAATAGTCAATAGTTTTGCGTATACTTAGGATCGTTGATAAACGTAGAAAATGATATTGAAGAGGAAATTCGCCGCGCAGAGTAGCAACTGGAAACAGATGTTATTACGGGCTAAAAAAAAACAATTCCAATCGAAAACATTACAACGAGATCTTAAGTGCAAGGAATATACAACATTAACATGTCCAAAATTAACGTATGGGTCGGAGGCTTCGTGCCGGACACAGAACCAGAAACAATTACTTCGGATTTTTGAACGAAAGATACTCCATGGCATATTTGGTCCCGCTGTCAAATAGAACAGAATGGTTGGAAGAGAAGATACAATTTTGAATTAAACAAGTTGTACTGTCAACCAATCAATTGTCAAAACAATCAAAATCAATAAATTGAGATGGCTGTTGGACACGTAGTACGCATGGAGGAGGAACGTGTGCCGAAAAAACTGTTAAATAGTAAACCAGAAGGTAGAAGGAGAACCGAGCGGAAGACCTAAGGCGAGATGGCTAGATGCAATAAACTGTGATATAAAGATCCTTAAAATTCGAGATTGGAAGACATTTCGGCTGCGGATAGGTCAGGTTGGAAAAGCGTATTGGAGAAGGCTAAAACCGCACGGCGGGTTGTAACGCCATGGAGTATGTAAGTAAGTATACAACGAAGACCTGCATGTGCATCATTGTCGTTCCGCACTCCTTACTTAACACAGTCCACTCTACGGAATTTTATGCAAGAAATATATTTGGACAAAGTAGAAAATGGTCTGTATGATCTTTGGATTCGGAATATTCAGAACTTATCGACCCAATCCATATGTAAATACCATTGGAAAATCTAATAATATTCTAATATGAAATTCCAAACTTTAATATAGAATTTTATTATACACAAAATACGGCGATTCATAAGGAATTTTCGAAAAATTGTCAATTAGGGCAATAGTTGTCATCCACATAACAAAACAATAATGTTATTCATAACACATTCAATTAACACGTACATTGGGTTTTCACATATATACACCGAAGAACCTATGACAACATTTTTTCTATTTAACACCACACACAATAATCTAACCCTTTTTTTTAATTTCTTTATTAAATCACTCAACAACTGTACGGCTGCTCCCCCATTTCGTACAATCTTATACAATATTTGTATATATTTCCCCCAATTAGTACAAGAAAGTTTTAAGTATAATTTAATTCAATATAAAAACACATAACCTTCATCACACAAGATGTAATACATTAGCAGCATGCTCCTCTATGTTACAAGTTTACACCGAAATGTATATTTATATCACCACTTGTGTGTGCACACACTAAAAACACTTGTTTAGATAAAAATTCTACTCCAGTACCATACCATTTGTAAAGATACATATAACAAAGATATACCTGTGTGTGTGTGTGTGTGTGTGTGTGTGTGTATATAGGAAATATAATAAAATTATCTTATTGTGCCATTCCATTACCCACAATTGACGTTGTTAAATACCATGATTATTTTATGTAACAATTAAATGTAGTTACATCGGTTTTTCCTTTAAAATTAACCACAGAAATAATTTGTTTGTTTTAGCTTTTGTTTACGAGAAAATATGGGCTCAGATAAAAGAAAAATACTGTGGCGTCGGTCACGGTACACATTTATGACAATATTGAATTGCAATTTGGGAAGAAATGTGGAGGCCAGTCGCAGCTCATCGGATGACGCAACTGAGATGATGAATGGACTGATGGACTGCAGTACTTACTTCTATTGAGATGGTGTTATAGACAGAATTGGATTGGATTTTGTTTGAAAGAAATAATTATAAAAAAACCACCCCTTAACCACGCGTTAACAACCAGCAGCTCAAACTATAATATTTGTGTTGTCATTGAATTTATATATGTTTTTTTATAATAAAATTTACACTTAAAGGACCATGAATACCAGGTGTATCGGTATCAAGTGAGCGTAGTTTTGTGAAAATAAAACACCTAATTTTAAATGGTACATTTTATTTCACCCTGTGTGGCAATTTGTTGGGGATACCACGACGCCAATAGAATTGTTCGTCTTTCGGAAGCAAACCAATCAGACACTCAATGTCTGCGTAGAAATCGAAGTGTTGTTCAGTGCCAATGCGTGTCCCATCGATGATGAAAAGAAATGGTAGTCAGAATGAGTAAAGTTTCTGGTGAATACGGTTGCGTAGCAGCTCCCAGCCAAGTGCTTTTTATTGTATCCTGAACCGGTTTTGTTTTGTTCTAATAAAGGCAAAGACGCTAATAAAATATAAAATAATAGATAAACCCCTGCCTGTAAACGTTCTGGCTGGAACCCTCATCCTAAAATTAAAATTAATGTAGGGATTAAGCTGCTCTCAAAAAATTGATAAAATATAAATATATTCAGGAACATTGTCATGGAGCAAAATTATCGTGTCGTGGCTTCGGGACCATTCTGATTCATTTTTCGATCAATGCATGGTTCAAATTCAACATTTGTTTTTGGGAGTGATCAGCATTAAAAGTTTCACCAGGTTTTTGGGAGCTCGTGGTATACCACACCTAGGTGGTCCCACCGCAGACACACAGCATCTTCGTCTTCTTGCCGAAACGATTTTGTTTTGCATTCGATGTTGATGGTTGTTCTGACTTACAGCCATTATTGTTTCCGTCTAGGAATCTTAAAATAAAGCCATTCCATTCAACGTCATTCGGAATAGTATGTTGGGTATAGCATACTTGCAATGCCAGTTGTGACCGAACGTGTTCACAGGTTGCGGATAGTAGAACGGGGTCTATGATACATATGGGTTAGCTACAAATAAAGATAAAGTATCGGTGCGGACAATCTGGCACAGCTGTGTATGAGAATTACTTTGGGGGTATTGTGCAGCATTCGATTAAAACTAAGTTAATGATTCAGTGAGTACACAGTAAAGGCGAATGAGTGGCGCTAATATAACTACTTTCGGAAGAAGTGATATACCCCTGTAAATGACCTAACGAATTTCCGGAATGATTTAGTAGATTGAACGTATATGGTTAACTACCAATTTCGGAAAAACAACCAGTTATGAACTCTACACCACACGGCCTCGGATCGGACAGGATAAACGAGGCAACGACTCAAGCAAATGAAAATTTAAGGACAATGATTTAAAACTTGCATCTTAGACTGTTAGAACTTTGTTACGACAAGGTGCGTTAAGAGCACTTAGTTTGATAAACTGAGAAAAGCCAAATTCGGATATAACAGCTATCCAAGAAACTAGGTGGCGTGGCAAAAAAATTTATTGAAAGGAAAAGGATACAAATTGTAGTAAAAGAAGAGAGATGGGAACCGGTTTCGTAGTTTTTGTTAAAGCAAGGAATTCAGTAATTGCTTTTAATCCGATCTATGAACGCATTTGTACACTACGTGTAAGAACGAAATTTTTCAATCTGGCCCTCATCAAGGTACAACATGTGCCCACCGAAGAGAAAACTGATAAGGTTAAGGATGAGTTTTATGAAAAACTGAACAGCAACATATAGAGCTGCACCCGGCCCACGACATTAAGATTGTCCTAGGCGATTTTAATGCCATGTTGGGACAACATTATTTCTCACATCACAAAATCAGAATCTCTTAACCGTTGAAACCATCGTTTGCACGTTGTTTCTGCGGATAGAGCATCATGATCACCATATGCTTCGACACAAGCATTCGGGATGCGACTCTGCAGCCATTTTCGTCAAATGATAACAAAAAATTAATGCAATTTCAGTAAATCATCGCATTTTCTGGTACATAGTTTGACATTTTTAACACACGATGAATAAATTATGAGGTTGTTTGTTGACAGAAGTCATAGCAATCAAGCAAAAAAATTTAAAAATTTAAGGCTCGTTCACAACAAATGTTCCCTATCTGAACGTTCACTTCATACCGGTACACCTGATACGTCACCCACTCCATATTAAACGCATATGTTCTTATTGTGTAAATGAATGTTTATTTTTTATTATTATTACACAATTGTTGGTGTGCCTGGATACACATAAGACTCGTTGCTTAAACCACAATCAGTGTTTCATCTTATTATTAGCGTTTCATTGACACACACACACACACACACACACACACACACACACACACACAATAACCAAACTTAAACGTTATAGTAAAGAAAAGAAAAAGCTGTATAATAATAATAATTGTTTTTATAGTTGACTTAAATTGACCGTTTTGTGTTGTATTTTAAAGGGAGGGTAGTGTGTTTAAGATAAAAAAAGAAACAACAACAACCACAACAACAACAACAACAACAACAAGGGACCATAACATAAAGATAAACCATTCAGTCTGTGATAAACTTTACCACCACCGCCGCAACATATAATT
This sequence comes from Bibio marci, assembly GCA_910594885.2. Taxonomy (NCBI): domain Eukaryota; kingdom Metazoa; phylum Arthropoda; class Insecta; order Diptera; family Bibionidae; genus Bibio; species Bibio marci. Next base: position 3,480,518 of record OU343119.1, on the reverse strand, counting down.
TATATTGTTGTGTAAATCTTAGAGATAATGACAACGACACGACCAACACAAAGTATCCTTTGTGCCTATTTTATCTATACACACACACACACACACACACACACACTGTATTTTGTCGACAAATTAAAGACAATTTTCTTGAAGTAAAATTTCTTTCTCTACCTTTTAATTTTCCTTTGCGGGAAAGTTTTTGTGTTTATTGTTAAACATTTACAATAAAAGTTGGGTGGGTGGCTGGTTGGTTGGTTGGATGGTTGTAGATGGTGGAAATTAAATACAATGTCAACATGAATATATATCCTGTATTTAAAACATAATTGACATAAGTTAGTAGTTGTCTGTAGTAAATTATAGATTGGGATTACATAGTAATAATTGAGTGGTGAATGTATTGTGGAGGGTTTTTTAATTATTGAAAAATTTATGGTGCCACAAAATTTTTTGGGCAGAATTGATTTGAAATTGAAAAAAGAAGAGTATATAAAAGTGATTTGTTTTGATTTGGATGACAATTATGGACTCCACAAATATTTTTTGGTTCAATTGAGTTTGCTGCTATTTGGATTGGCATTACCGATTATTTCATTATTAATTCAATATTAACAATGGATCTATAACTAAGTTTTGGGCGATATTTTGGAAAGAAATCCAAATTTATTTGAAAGTAACGGTACATTATATTTTATATTCAAAGTATTTGCCATCTGAAGTTACAACCATTTTGACCATCTTTGTGGCAATTGATGGATTCCCTCATAGAAGAACTTCTTTGGTGTTGAAGCAATACATGAATTCAACCATTTTTTCATATCTTCGTATGAATTGATCCGTTGTGCAAAAAGGGCTGACTGCATCGACCCGAAATGGAATGGTAGTCTGATGGAGCAATGCCTGGTGAATATGACGGGTGGGTTAGGACTTTCCAGCCAAGTGCTTCTAACGTGCTTCTTTGACCGGTCTTGCATCGTATGGTCTAGCATTATCATGCTGCGCAGAATCACACGGTCATGTCTATTGACATATTCTGGTCGTTTTTGATGCAATGCTCGGCTCAATTGGATTAATTGCTCTCGGTAACGTTCAGCAGTAATGGTTTGTTCCGGTTTAAGTAACTCATAGTACACTACACCAAACATTGGTCACACCTAGAAACACAGCATAACCTTAGAACCATGAATATTGCGTTTTGGTGTCGATGGACCTGGTTCACCTGTCTTCACCCATTCTTTCAGACGTTTTTGGATTATCGTAATGGATCCACTTTTCATCCCCAGTCACAAAATTCAATGCAAAATTGAATGTCTTTGAAGCAAAATTTCACACACATTGTTTTTATCGATTTTCTTGTTGTCTTACCGTCAATTCTCATGTGGTACCCAATACGATAGCTTTTGGACCATTCCCATCTTAATTGTATTAATTGCTCTCGATAAAGTTCAACAGTGATGGTTTGTCCCCGGTTTAAGCAGCTCATAGTATACTACACCAAGCATTGGTCCCACCCAGATGCTCAGCATAACTTTAGAACACGATAAATATTGCGTTTATTGGTGTCGATGGACCTGGTTCACCTGTCTTCACCCATACTTTCAAACGTTTTGGATTATCGTAATGGATCCACTTTTCATCACCACCCAAGTAGAACTCTATAAACCATTTAGTTTTTGCAGATATAAAATGACTGACACACAGCATTGTGGTCGCCTGACTTTAAGCTGAATTTTAGAATCTATTTTTAATCTGAATGGTGGAAATTTATTTTGTCTGCAGGAAAGTTTTAGCACCTTGAATTTCACATATTTCGCTTACACAGTCACATATTGCTGATATTTTGTTGTGGGCAACCTAAACTAAATAATACAATATTCAACTATTTTGCTTTGTCAACTATTTGAATGAATTACAGTTCATTGTAGTCATCTTTGCTGCCGGTTACACATTTTCGTTGTTTGGTCTGTTGTAACTAAATTCGACTGAATTTTTGAGTTTTTGTAAATAATTTAGTGGTCATTGAGTGCAGTAGTATCAATACAATACAAATGCTTAACATAAATAATTTCGACAAGAAGACCTGTAGAGTAGTGGTGAGCGTATTGGATTATCAAATCTGAGTACCTGAGATCGAATCCGAACCGACAAAAACATTTAATAAAAAATTATAAGTTTTGAAACTATAAAAAAATTAGTAAATAAATAATTTTCAGAACAAATTTTGGAAATAAACAACAGCTAAATGACTGGCTTAGAACAATATGCAGCTGAAACGGCAGCGATGACTAAATTTTGCTGAAAAGTGATTGATTTTTGTGTAACCGCAACCTCAGCTAAGTTAATTTTATAACGTTTTATCAGAAACAAAACAGGCTCCTATTTGACGGCAACAGATTTTTGTTACAAACATTTTGTGTGAAGGTTTGGATATGAGTAGCTGTCGAAACTAAAATGCTGAACAAATTGGCTGTGGCAGCAGAGTTGTTACATTTTAAATTCAACTTTTATTTCTACTTGGGCAGTCACAAAATTCGATGCAAAATTGAATGTCTTTGAAGCAAAATTTCACACACATTGTTTTTCGATTTTCTTGTTGTCTTTCCGTCAATGTTCATGTGGTACCCAATACAATAGCTTTTGGACCATTCCCATCTTCTTTGGAACGTTTGGAAACACTTGTGCTTGGGTAACATCTAACTTACTTACTTACTCCATGGCGTTATAACCCCCGGTGCGGTTTAAGTCTTCTCCAACACGCTTTTCGAACTTAACCTATCCGCAGTCAATGTCTTCCAATCCCGAATTTTAAGGATCTTTATATCACAGTTTATTGCATCTAGCCATATCGCCTTAGATCTTTCGCTCGGCTCTCCTTCTACCTTCTGGTTTACTATTTAACAGTTTTTTCGGCACCGGCTCCTCCTCCATGCGTACTACGTGTCCAACAGCCATCTCAATCTATTGATTTTAATTGTTTTGACAAAATTTTTGGTTGACCGCGTACAACTTGTCTAATTCAAAAAATTGTATTTTCGTCTCCAACCATTCTGTTCTTTGACGGCGGGACCAAATATGCCACGGAGTACCTTTCGTTCGAAAATCCAAAGTAATTGTTCCTGGTTCTGTGGTTGGATGACGTCTAATGCCAATGCTAATTCTTCTTCCGTGTGAACATGGATATTTACTGAAAATAAAGCTTCCAATTCTTTGTCTTCAAATTTTATTGGTGTTTCTTACTACATACTTACTTACTCTTACTCCATGGCGTTATAACCCAGGTACGGTTTTAGCTTTCTCCAACACGCTTTTCTAACCTGAACTATCCGCAGCCGCAATGTCTTCCAATCCCGAATTTTAAGGATCTTTACATCACAGTTTACTGCATCTAGCCATCTCGGCTGAGGTCTTCTTTTACCTTCTGGTTTACCATTTAATAGTTTTTACGGCACACACTTCTCGTCCATGCGTACTATGTGTTGTGTTTTGATGTTCCAACGTGTTCCTAATCACAAAACATCAAAATCATTATTTTTAAACCGTCGTCTAAACCAATACTCTCACAATTGTTTAAGTGATGGGCGGAATGTTCACCATAAATTTGTAACAAAAGTGCGATAAGTTTCTCTACTGCTATTTTCTTCCCGAATAAAATTACTCAAACATAACTTCCCGCCCCCCCCCAAATGCTGTTTTGTTTGGGGTACCAAATACTTGTTTCCACTTCAACTGAATGTCAAAATACTGAATACTGAAAGGTGGAATTCCACTACTACAAAATATCGAAGTATTGCCACTACTTCACACTGCGCACAAACAATACTATTACATACGACACCTATCACATTATATTGCCAGGACTTAGTTATAGACCCAATAATATTATTTTCCTTTCCTCGTCTGCTGTTGCTCTGCTTTGTGCCATCCAAACCTTTTTTTTTGCATCACATTTTGTTACATTTTATTTTAAATTTATTTTATTTTATTTTATTATTAAATTTTTTTATTGTTGTTTTTATCTTATTTTTCGGTTTCACTATTCGATCTCAAGTATTTAATTTCTTCGGAACGCGAGTAATCATAAATTTTACTCTGATTTGATTTTATGTTTTATATTTTTTTCTTTCTAAATTGTAATATCTTTTGAAATATAAAATAAAATCTTGGTTTTGTTTTGTTTTCGTTTTCGTTTTTTTGGTTTTGTTATTCTTATTCCGCTTTTTTTTTTCGTGCGCTCCTTCATTCTTTTCTTATTCTTGAAGAAATATTCTTTTGATTGCGCGCGTGTGTGTGTGTGTGTGTGTGTGTGTGTGTGTGTGTTTGCAGCCAACAATATAATATATTTTATGTTTTTTAATTCTGTTATTATTTATAAATTTATTTGCACGACGCACAAACATCACTGGCAAAGGGATTTTAATATAAATAAAAACCAAAAGAAGATATTTCGCCATATGTGCGTTGTTGTATATAATTATGAAGTTTCTCACTTCGCACTTCACACAAACACACACACACACACACACACACACACCACACTGCACATTATTGTCCATTAATTTTGTGTTAGCTTTTTTTATCTTCATTCTTGGAATATAGCCTTAACACATAAAAACATATAAAAACGAAAATTAAAAAATTCTCAAATTGTCATTTCTTACTTTGTTGCCGCGTGTGCCTTATACAAAAAAAAAATAAGAAAAATATTCATTCAAAGATGCTGCGATATAGTAAAGGTGTGTAAATGTATATAATTTAAGATATGTGAATTTTTGCGGATATGTGGATATAAGATGTTGTTGAGAGAGAGAAGAATATCATTTTAATGAGTTAATGATAGGGTTTGATGTTTGTTTGGCCTATGTCGGAAATGGCAAATAAAAATTTGTCTAACCATCAAAATTGATGTCCCATCTTATGTGGACGGGGGGGTGGGGGCGGGGGTTTTTTTTAAGAAATATGTTAATTTATGTGAACCAAATACATTATTATTATTATGGTGGGAATTCTTATGTAGGCCATTCATTTAATATTGACAAAGAATTAAATAAATTGTAATTTGTGTAATCTGTTTTGGTAACGATCGGATAACGATCGGTTTTTGGTTGTAAAACTATTTATTCAAAATACAGTAAACTCTTTGTGTAACGATTCGTCAAGGGAATGAACAAAAAAAAACTCGTTGTATATAGAAGAAAATCGTAGAATAAAGATTTTTCTACTTTAATTTGATTGATTCTTGCTAATAATTTCTTACTCAATGTAGAAAAAATTTAAAATAAGTTTGTGAATAATGGACACATCGACATGAAGGTCACATAAAATGTTACCCAGGAGAGCAATTTGGAACATATTATTATAACCTGGACAATTTGGTCATTGAATTTTGAACAAATTTGTTATGTGGGTTGAGAATGGCATTATGTGAACAATTTTGATGAAGTTCGCATAAAATGTTAAAACCAGGAGAGGTTCATATTATGATAACTTTGAACAATTTGATCATTTCTTATTGAATTTTGAACAAATTTGTTATGTGGGTTCAGAATGGCATTATGTGAACAATTTTAATGAATTACCAAAAATAATGACACCCAAATATCTTATGAAAATTTGGACAACTTTTATAAATATTACTCCAAACTCTAAAATATTTATTCTGTTAAATTCTCATATAATTGTAAATAAAATATTGCCACAGAAATTAATGGACTATGAGGCCTTCTGGGAAGCATTTCTTCTTTCGCTTCGTCAGTAAGAGATGGAACTCAATAGAACAACAATAAGATCGGGATTGCTGAACGGATATATTGACATACTAAATAAAATATCAGTGTGTGCAAAACAAGGTCGTACTCTTGTGGGTACCGCAAAGTCGCAAAGAGGCTGATATGTTTTCACGGTTTTGTACGCAATTCGCCTTTATTGGTCCTGAGCCTTATTTAACTGTTACTTGTAGGTGGAATCGGCGGTGTATTGATGACTGAACATTGTTTCAACTGTCGACGGGCAAAAATGGGTCTCAATGGCGTAGCGGCTACTGCATTACTGGCGTTACCCAAAAACAAATTAAGATTGGTTGTTGGGTTGCTCACACTTTGTACTAAATGTTCCTTGTCGTAAGAATCAGCATGGCACTACTTATGTGAATGTCCGGTCCAAACAAAACTTACCCATATAGGATATTTAGAAATACACAATGGACCCTTCCACAACGAACGGATCTTATATGTAAGAAACATCTCTATTTTGATTTCTGAAACCAGACGCTTTGAGAATTAACTCACACGGCAGAGCACATTAGACCTTCCTTGCTCTAAGGGTCGGAATTAATTAATCCAATGATGTTAAAATCATCATCATCATCACTCACAGCTAAAATTATTTCAATTCACTTTCTTTTCAAACAATTATTATGGTTAAAAAAGTATTAAATTAATTAAATATTGACACAAACTAAAGCGTGCAGTTAGTTTTATTTTTAAAATTATAGCTTAATATTTTTAGTCTTATTCGCATATGATATTCGAAGTATTCGAAGTTAATCGTTAAATAATGAGAAATAAAAACATATTAATTAAATGCTTTCAAACATCGTTGAATTGAGAACTCGATATATAAAAATATAAGCAACTGCGGTTCGCTTATATAGCAAAAAATGTGCTTGTTCATCTATTTTTGACAAGCCACAAAGTCCAAAGTCCGAAGTACAATTACTGCGTAATTTTCTTATTTTCTTACACTTTGATAATTGCCCAAGGATTATGTTCTTCTGGGTTATTTTGTTTAGTTAATATTGTTCAACAAATATAATTAATAACAGGCCACACACAGATGGCAGTTCTAGTATTAAATCCATATGATTTATAGTTAGTACCAACCGTCAAACGATACATGTCAAAATTTGACAGCAGTCCGACCATTAGTTTGTGAGATATTGCGTAGTGAGTGTCGCTACTTTTGTTATTTGAAAAAAAATGGAAAAACACGAATTTCGTGCGCAGATAAAATATTAGTTTTTGAAGGGAAAAAATACAGTTGAAGCCAAAAAACTGCTTGACGAGCATTATCCCGATACTGCTTTAGCTCTTTCAACATCACATTTGTGGTTTGCAAAATTTAAAACCGACCATATGAGACGCAAGGACGATGAACGCAGTGGACGTCCAAAGGAGGCTGTTACTTCAGAAAATATCAAAAAAGTCCACAAAATAATTTTCGATGACCGTAAAGTGATGTTGATCGAGATAGCTGAGGCTCTGAAGATATCAAAGGAGCGTGTTGGACATATCGTGCATGAATATTTGGGCATGCAAAAGCTCTGTGCAAAGTGGGTGCCGCGCGAACTCACAATCGATCAGAAACAACAACGCGTCGATGATTCAGAGCAGTGTTTGGGCTTGTTCAACCGCAATAAAACAGAATTTTTGCGTCGATATGTGACGCATGGATGAAACATGGCTCCATCATTACACTCCGGAGTCAAATCGGCAGTCAGCATCATGGCCGGCAAGCGACGAACCTCGTCCACAACGACCAAAAACGTTAACAGTCGACTGGCAACGTTATGGCATGGACAGCAAGCGACGAACCTCGTCCACAACGACCAAAAACGTTAACAGTCGGCTGGCAAAGTTATGGCATCTGTATTTTGGGATGCACATGGAATAATTTTACATCGACTATCTCGAAAATGGAAAAACCATCAATAGTGACTATTACAGAGCCTTGTTGGAACGTTTGAAGCAAGAAATCGCTAAGAAACGACCGCATTTGAAGAAGAAAAAAGTGCGGTTTCATCAAGACAATGCACCGTGTCATAAATCAATGAAAACGATGGCAAAATTGAATGAATTGGTCTTCGAATTGCTTCCACATCCACCGTATTCTCCAGATCTGGCCACCACCGACTGTTTCCTGTTTGCAGACCTCAAGTGAATGCTAACTGGAAAGAAATTTAAGAGCAATGAAGAGGTGATCACCGAAACAGAAGCCTATTTTGAGGATAAAACGAAATCGTACTATAAAAATGGTATCGAAAAGTTCGGAAGATCGTTGGAATCAGTGAGTCGTTGATGAATAAAGTTTAATTTTGCAAAAAAAAATGTTTTTTTCTTAGAATTTTCGGAAACTTTTCAGCCCATGTGTTATTTACTAATAGAGGTAATTCCGAATAGCAATGTTCTCTAGCAGAAAGTTTTTTTGGCTTCATTCAATGAAGGCTAACCTTATTTGATTAGATCAAAGGATTTTTCGTTATTTTATAATTTGATAACTCTATGGAAATAGAGTTATTCGCTTTAACTAACCACATGCACATGCTGGTTAACATGAATTTACATTAATTCCACAAAAGGTATTACTTCCTTACATCCACATACAGCTAATTGCGAAATAGTGTAATCAGGTAAGCTAAATGTAGATACGTCTGTTCACATAATTCATCGGAATTCTGTCCGACAGATTATTGTATTAAAAGCAATAATTTCAATCATTTGAAATAGTACACATCAATTTAAATTACACAATTGTTATAGAGAATATATTTTATGTGTGAACACTTAAGGGAGTAGGGAAAAAAACACGCGTTACAGAAAGTCGTCGAATAAAGAGTCGTCTGTATCGACATCAAATTCTTTTGTAATCCCATCCAAAATTTGTCTTCTCTTAAATTACTATAATGTTTATCTATTTTCATACCATTAAATCACTACATTGATTATGGCTAGGTCCTTTTGAAGATTGTGCTTTCTCGCTATATATATTATTGTATTGTATTATTATCATATGTGGGTCGGCACACACAATAGATTTAGTGTTAATTGAAGGTGAAAACGGCTGAGGGCTGACGGCGGTGGTGGTGGTGGTGGATGTGGAACGAAATAAAAGCCGTAGAGGTTATCCGCGTCATTTCATTAAATATATCACTTAACAATAATTTAATTTTATAAAGAAAAGTTCAAGAAATCTTGTATAATTTTATTGCTATTATTACACACACACACACACAGTCTCACATACATATTTTATATGGAACATCACTCCAGTCTAACACACAAAAAATAAATAATAAATACCATGACGAAAAAATAACAATATTAAAAAAATATACTAAAATAAATAAATAAGAAAAAAATAAGATACAATCGCGCAGTCGGCCACAAAGCAGCCAGTCAACTCTTCTAATATTAAGTTTTAAAAAAATATATAAATAAATAAATAAATAAATAAATAAATAAATAAATAAATAAATAAATAAATAAACAAAGCAAATCATCCACAACATATAAAATAATCGATTCAATATTAAAAATTACAATAACAACAAGTACGGCAAAACTACAACAAATCTTAAATAATTGTTGTAAAGGAACAAAAAATAATAATAAGAAAATGTAAGAAAAAATAAACAAATAAAGTGAATATGTAATTTTTCTTGTTCTTATTCTCGTATTGTTGTAGTTGTTGTTGTTGTTGTTGTTGTTGTTGTATGATTCTTTCTAGCGATGCGATGCGATGTATTGTCTATGTGTGGCGAGGAGGTTATGAACCATTTAAAAGAAGATTTCTGTCGAATCATCTTCAGGTTTTGTTTTGTTTTCCTTCTTCAAAAATTTTTTCGTTTTGTTAAATTATTTATTATTAATTAAAAGAATTGATAAAAATTAATTTCGTATTATTTGGGGGTACAATCTCACAATAAATAATAATAATAATAGTATTCGGTTGTAGCATAGATTCGTGCCGTGGATACAATAAAAAATTAAAATGATAAACGATTGTGCGTATGGTGGGGAACGACGACGACGACGACGACGACGACAACGCGGATGATCCTGATTTTTGCCTACATTTTTGGTTTGAAAAGTTATGGCGAAAGGAGACCAATAAACAATTTTAGGTGGATCCGATGACCATAATTTTTATTTTTAATGTACAACACTTTGAAACAATTTGTCGCCACAATAGCCACTATTAGATAGAGTGTAAATTTTTTAGTTTTTTCATCCCAGAAGTTATCTCAATTTTCACTTGTACAATATATTAACACCTAAAACGTAAGCTGTGAAATAAAGATCCTTAAAATTCGGGATTGGAAGACATTGACTGCGGATAGATCGGTCAGGTTGGAAAATCGTGTTGGAGAAGGCTAAAACCGCACCGGGGGTTATAACGCCATGGAGTAAGTATGTAAGTAAGTATTAACACATAAAAAGGCGGGAGTCGTAGTACTACGATTTATCTCGACTGCAACTTAAAGGTGGGAGTCGTAATACTACGATTTATCTCGACTGTAGCTTAAAGGCGGCAGTCGTAGTAATACGATTTATCTCGACTGCAACTTAAAGGTGGGAGTCGTAATACTACGATTTATCTCGACTGTAGCTTAAAGGCGGCAGTCGTAGTAATACGATTTATCTCGACTGTAGCTGAAAAGACGGGAGTCGTAGTACGACGATTTAACTCGACTGTAGCTTAAAGGTGGGAGTCGTAGTACTACGATTTATCTCGACTGTAGCTTAAAGGCGGCAGTCGTATTAGTACAATTTGATTAGCTGTTCGGTTGTTCAAAGTCTACTCACAGTAAATTTTGAAATCCTTCAATATGGTTTCACGACGAAAATAAAAATATATATGCAAACGATTTGTCTGACGTTGATTTGGGCGTATAGAGAGTTAGATATTGACGATAATAATGATAGTGATACTGACGATAATGATAGTGATAGTTCTGTACGACGTGTGAAAAGGACCCCGAGTTTTTCCCACTACCAATTAGCAATGAACGAAAATGAAGTTCTAGAACTTCGAGGCGGGGGCGATCACCGCGTTACCTAACATACTTTCGTCAAGATCGCCCGCCTTTAATGTGTTAAAACAACTGAAATGTTAATATTTACTCTGCGATTCGAAATTTTATAAAACATGTCTCTTGCATGCGTTTAAGCAGAACTATGTGTAACTTTTAATACAACTTTTAGACTTAAAATTTTTCGTATCTAATCGAAAATGGGATATAAATGTGCAAAATGTGACCGTTCCGTAAATTAAAAATTTAAAACAAAAATGGAAGAGGTCGACACTAGAAATGCGACGACGAAAATGTATGTTACAACCCAACACAAAATTATAGACACAAAAATATTTTCGATCATCATCACGATCATCTTCTCTTCCTCTTCATCTTTTCTGATCAATTAAACTAAATATGAACCGATTCGATTTTTTTTTCTTAAATCATATTTACTTATTCTTATTATTTGTTACTTATTGTTATTAAACTAAATAATAAGAATAAGAATAATAATAGTTAAAATTCTAAAAAGAAAGACTTCGAAGGAATTCTATTTATTTATTTTATCGAAAATTATACGCTGTGTTGTGTTAGTGGTGTTACGTGTCTGGCTATAGACATGTTTGTGATTTACCATCACATGATGTAATGGGTGCCAACAAAAATACAATCTAAGAGTCGTTGATTCATTTGATTTCATTTTGCATTTGTGGCTAACATTTTACCATAAGTTGTCGGTTAAAATCTGGATGGATAAATAATTTATGGTAGTGCAGGCACTGGCAATGGGTTGAAAAAAGGAATGTTTTCCCAATTGTATTAATTTCAACAATTTTGTGGTGGACGAATTATCGTCAGTAGAGATTATACATTATTTTGGAAAAAATTTGGGTGTTCATGAAACTAAATTTTTTCAGTACTTTTAAGAAATATCAACTTTTTGAATTATGGAGCCTTAGTTTTTTTTGCAGATTTCAAGTTTTGTATATAAAATTAGAAATTATAATCAATTTCCAACTTCGAATAGAAGAGATTTTTTTCTGCAATCGATTGGGAAAATCTGTCATCGCTTTGTAAACTATTGTGCATCGATTTTAAAAATTGCGTTCCGTAACACCTAAGTTATTTTATAAGAATTATCAGAATTTTTGAATTATGGACCCATAGTTTTTTTTGCAGATTTCAAGTTTTGTATATAAAATTTTGAAATTATAATCAATTTCCAACTTCGAATAGAAGAGATTTTTTTCTGCAAGCGATTGGGAAAATCTGTCATCGCTTTGTAAACTGTTGTGCATCGATTTTAAAAATTGCGTTCCGTAACACCTAAGTTATTTTATAAGAATTATCAGAATTTTTGAATTATGGACCCATAGTTTTTTTTGCAGATTTCAAGTTTTGTTTATAAAATTGGAAATTACTGGGGAGGCTATGACTAAGTCCTGAGGATAATCTGATAGGTGTCGTAAGTAGTATTGCTTGGACGGAGTTTGCTATTTTGTAGTAGTTGAATCCACCTTTCATATTCAGTATTTTGACATTCAGTTGAAGTGTAAACAAGTACGTTTTTTTTAGTTGATTAAAAATGTAAAATTTTGTACCCCAACAAAACAGCATTTGGGCGGCGGGAAGTTATGTTTGAGTAATTTTATTCGGGACGAAAACAGCAGCAGAGAAACTTATCGCTTTTTGTTACAAATTTATGGTGAACATTCCGCCATCACATAAACAATTGTGACAGTATTGGTTTAGACGACGGTTTAAAAATAATGATTTTGATCTTAGTGAGTAGAAACGCGTTGGAACACCAAAAGACGATACGTAGTGCACATGGAGGAGGAGCGTTTGCTGAAAAAACTGTTAAATGGTAAATCAGAAGGTAAAAGGAGAGCCGGAAGATCTAAGGCGAGATGGCAAGATGCTGCAGTAAACTGTGATATAAAGATCCTAAATATTCGGGATTGTTAGACATTGACTGACTACGGATAGGTCACGTTGGAAAAACGTGTTGTAGAAGGTTAGAACCGCAACTGGGTTATAACGCCATGGAGTAAGAGTAAGTAAGTAAGTAGTAAGGAACACCATAAAAATTTGAAGACGAAGAATTTCGAAGCTTTACTCAGTGAAGATCCATGTTCACACGGAAGAAGAATTTGGCATTGGCATTAGATGTAACCCAAGCACAAGTGTTTCCAAATGTTCCAAGGAAGATGGGAATGGTTCAAAAGCTATCGTATTGGGTACCACATGAACATTGACGGAAAGACAACAAGAAAATCGATAAAAACAATTTTGCTTCAAAGACATTCAATTTTGCATCGAATTGTGACTGGTGATGAAAAGTGGATCCATTACGATAATCCAAAACGTTTGAAAAGATGGGTGTGAAGACAGGTGAACCAGCTCCATTGACACCAAAACTCAATATTCATGGTTCTAAGGTTATGCTGTTTATCTGGTGGAACCAGCTTGGTGTAGTGAACTATGAGCTGCTTAAACCGGGGACAAACCATCACTGCTGAACGTTACCGAAAGCAATTAATCCAATTGAGCCGAACATTGCATCAAAAACGACCAAAATATGCCAACAGACATGACCGTGTGATTCTGCAGCATGAAAATGCTAGACCACACACGTTGCAACACCGGTCAAAGAAACTGTTAGAAGCACTTGGCTGGAAAGTCCTACCCCATTCGTCATATTCACCAGACATTGTGCCATTAGACTTTGTTACGGTCGATGCAGTAAACCCCGTTCTGCACAGCGGTCCAATTCATACGAATATATGAAAAAATGGTTGGATTCATGGATTGTTTCAACACCAAAGAAGTGCTTCTATGAGGGAATCCATAATTTCGCACAAAGATGATCAAAATGGTTGTAGCTTCCGATGGCAAATACTTTGAATAAAATATAATGTACCGTTACTTTTAAATAAATGTGTTTTTTTCTTACCAAAATACGCCCAAAACTTAGTTATAGACCACTCAATTTACAATCAAATGGATGGAAGAGATTTATAAAATCGATTCATTGCTTCAAAAGAGATGCCCCATTTTCCTTTTTGTGTCCGTACTTTATAATACCAAAAATTTCTTCAAAATTTTCCCATTCATCACTTTTGTACCGGCGTGAATTAATTTTAAAAGTTGGCGTTAATCCAACACCAAAGTTATTTTATAAGAATTATCAGAATTTTTGAATTATGGACCCATAGTTTTTTTTGCTGATTTCATGTTTTGTATATAAAATTGGAAATTATAATCAATTTCCCAATCAATCTGATGGAAGAGATTTTTCAAATCGATTCAATCTCTTAAATTAGATATGATCGATTTTCCTATTTAATGTTCAGTACTTCAAAATTTTCTGTGCCATCGATTGGGAAAATCGTAAATGGATTTTAAAAATCTCTTCTTCTACTGCTGGTGCCATTGGATATTTGAAGGATTTGTTGATATTTTTGTGTGTAAATATCTTCGCACAAATAATTAGTAATTTTAATTGTCGTTCTTTTAAAATCGATAGAACCCAGACTGTTCTATGTTTATGTGTTAACACACACTGTCCCGTAGACATCCGAGGACCCAGGCAGAATATAACTTAGCCTATTCATCATTTTACGTTAAGTTAAGTTAACAGGCCAATTGAAAAGTCCCCGGTCTGACACACAGATCAGGCAGTGCTAGTATTAAATCCATATGATTTTTAGTTAGTACCAACCACCGTCAAACGATACGTGTCAAGATTTGACACCAGTCCGACCATTAGTTTATGAGCTATTGCGTTGTGAGTGTAGCTTTACTTTTGTTATTTGAAAAAAAAATGGAAAAACCTGAATTTCGTGTGCTGATAAAATATTGGTGTTCGGAGGGTAAAAATACAGTTGAAGCAAAATCTTGGCTTGATGAAGAGTTTCCGGGGTGTGCATCAGGAAAATCAACCATCATTGATTGGTATGCTAAGTTTAAACATGATCAAATTGGGCACCGAACACTGCGAACGCAGTGGACGCCCCAAGGAGGCTGTCGACCGACGAACGCATCAAAAAAGTTCACAAAATAATTTTGAATGACCGTGTAAAGTTAAGTTGATCATAGAGCTGGCAGACATTGTGAAGATATCATCTGAACGTGTTTTTCATATCATTCACGAGCATTTGTACATGAGAAAGCTGTGTGCAAAATGGGTGGCGCGCGAGCTTACAATCGATCAAAAGCAACAACGTATTAATGATTCTGAGCAGTGTTTAAAGCTGCTCAAGCGCAATAAACCTGAATTTTTTAGCGTCGATATGTGACAATGGATGAAACATGGCTCCATCATTTCACTCCGGAGTACAACAGTCGACAGTCAGCTGAGTGGACTGCACACGATGAACCGAATCCAAAGCGAAGAAAAACACAACAGTCAGCTGGCATCAATATTCTGAGATGTGCAAAGTATAATATTCATTGATTACCTGTAAAAGGGTCAGACCATCAACAGCGATTATTATATTGCGTTATTGGATCATTTAAAGGATGAAATCGTTAAAAAATGGCCCCATTTGAAGAAGAAAAAAGTGCTGTTTCATCAAGACAATGCACCGTGTCACAAATCAATGAAAACAATGGCAAAATTGCATGAATTGGGTTTCGAATCGCTTCCGCATCGACCGTATTCGCCAGATCTGGCCCCAGCTACTTTTTCCTGTTCTCAGGCCTCAAAAGAATGCTCGATGGAAAGAAATTTAGCGCCAATGAAGAAGTAATCGCCGAAACTGCAACCTTTTTTGAAGCAAAAGACAAATCGTACTACAAAAATGGTATCGAAAAGTTGGAAGATCGCTATAATCGCTGTATCGCCCGCGACGGCAACTTTGTTGAATAATAAAATCAAAATTTGCCAAAAAAATGTGTTTTACTATGGTATGGGACCGGGTACTTTTCAATTGGGCTGTTAATTAGTATACGACATTTGATACATTTACTAATCGATTTATAGGTGGGAAAGGTGCACGGAATGATATATATACTCCCCTCAAAGCATAGCAAATAATACCAATACGAATTTTATATATACCACAAGTATTCATCTGCATATACCCCAAACATTGCTGTAAACATATGAATAATATATGAGCGGTGCCTACCCGCAATATTTTCATTGTAATACGGATCTATCTCCAGCGCCACATTTCAGTGATGCTCCATTTGACTACACACACCCACACGCATCATTTATATGTTACATATTTATATAATATATTATTAAAGGTTTACTAATAAATTTATAGGGAGCGAAAGGTGCGTCATATGATTATAGCTCCTCATATTAATATACTACAAAAATTCCGTACATTCAAGAAGTAAGCGTTGTAGTTCTGCCAGTTGTACGTATGTAATATAAATGCATATTTTTATGTGTACAGACGACTCTTTATTCTACGAGCTCTTTATTCTACGAGTTTCTGCATGCAACGAGATTTTTTTCTTTCACTCCCTCCCTCATTCGCACAACAAAACATCTTTTCCTGTCGACAGTCGATACAATGTCTCCGAATCTGTTCAG
The DNA here is from genome assembly GCA_910594885.2 of Bibio marci. Classification (NCBI taxonomy): domain Eukaryota; kingdom Metazoa; phylum Arthropoda; class Insecta; order Diptera; family Bibionidae; genus Bibio; species Bibio marci. The sequence continues at coordinate 3,464,181 of OU343119.1, read as the reverse complement.
TCAGCAAAGTCAATTATTAATTTTAGTCAATTATAAAATAATCGAATTACTAATGGAGACACAACGAACCTAATCAATTCTTATCCGATAGTGATGATAAAATGCATAACGGGATTATATATCGTGAATATAACTTAAATTCATGTTGCATCAATAGTTTCAAAAAAGGCTATTTTTTAAAGACAAATCTTAATCAAAATTATCAAAACCAACTTTTAATTATGGGAACACTTTGGCAACTGTAACTACATGTCCACGACCTTCTCTAATCAAATCATATTCTCGAGTCATTTAATGATGTATTCCACATTTAATGACAAATAACTCTTAAGATGGGTCTCTAAATTTTCTTTGTAATCGATCCATCGATGAGTCTGATTAATCCAGTTTTACAAAGATGATCATGGCAAGTAAATTCAGAAGAACATACAAATTTTCGCAAAAACCCTGAAGTCTTATTCAATGGTTGGAATGAGTATAAGAAAAAGTGCAAGGTTTTCATTTTCAAATCTACTTTTAATGAAATAAAGTTTTAGTTTACAACAATTTTCTCAAAATATATTTTCAATGAAAGAATCCTTTCAATCGTCCTTAAATTTCAATAATAATTCAATGAACATTTTATATTTGTATTTTTAAAATTTCATTTATATTTTCAAATGATTTCTCGTCAAAACTGTCAGTGAATTCTTTTGATTAAACTTTAGTTTCCGATTGCATAAAATTTTAGATTTAGTGATAAATTTTATTTGTCTTTGGTGTTGTGTTTGTGTGTTTGTGTGTGAATATTAATCACTGTCTTCACGTTCAACTTTAACGATGTCTATGATGGAATGTAATTCACCGTCGGCTTGTTGTTCCAAACCCAATGAAATATTATCGGTTTCGAAGTTTTCATCTGACTCTTGTATAATTGGGTTTTCTTGTGTGTCGGGATAAATTATATCTAGCTCTGGTTTCATTTCAAATAGCTCTTCATTCAATTTCTTTTCGTTTCGTTTTTTCGCAGTGCTCTGTTTATTCAATTTACGCAGAACATTAACATTCTCACTTCTATCGAAATATGCGCTTGTGTTTGGTTCAACGATATTTCTTTCCAATGGCATTTCCTTGTTGTTATCCTTCTCGATTTGTATTGATTTTAATGCATTCTTTGATGTTGATGGTTGTTCGGCTGGTGTCACATTTGTACTTTTACAATTAATTTTGTGTTTGACTAAAAGACGAGAATGTGCAAATATTCTTGAGCAGACGGGACATTTAAATTTTTTATTATGTATTTTCAAGTGTTGGATTAAATATAAATTTGTGAGGAATTCCTTTGAGCACACGCTACATTTAAGTGGAGTCTTTCCATTATGTTTGAACATATGAATTTTTAGTTCGTGTAAAGTGATAAATTTACTTGAACAAATATCACATTCACTTTCTTGGTTTTTATCATGTATTTTTTTATGTCGGATTAACACATGTTTCTGTGAAAATAGTTTCGAACAAATATCACATTTAAATGACTTTTTACCTTCGTGCGTTAATTTATGTCTGTTTAAGTGACCTTTCTGCATAAATAGCTTTGAACAAATATCACATTTAAATGACTTTTTACCTTCGTGAGTTAATTTATGGATGATTAATTCACTATTCCGCAAAAATAGCTTCGAACAAATATCACATTTAAAGGATTTTTTACCTTCGTGCATTAGTTTATGGCGGTTTAATTCACTATTCCGCAAAAATAGCTTCGAACAAATATCACATTTAAATGACTTTTTACCATCGTGCATTAGTTTATGGCTGTTTAATTCACCTTTCCGCCAAAATAGCTTAGAACAAATATCACATTTAAATGACTTTTTACCATCGTGCTTCAGTTTATGACTGATTAATTCACTATTCCGCAAAAATAGCTTCGAACAAATATCACATTTAAATGACTTTTTACCTTCGTGTGTTAGTTTATGGCTGATTAATTCACTATTCCGCCAAAATAGCTTCGAACAAATATCACATTTAAATGACTTTTTACCTTCGTGCTTCAGTTTATGGCGGTTTAAGTCACCATTCCGCAAAAATAGCTTCGAACAAATATCACATTTAAATGACTTTTTACCTTCGTGCATTAGTTTATGGCTGTTTAATTCACTATTCCGCAAAAATAGCTTAGAACAAATATCACATTTAAATGACTTTTTACCATCGTGCTTCAGTTTATGGCGGTTTAAGTCACCATTCCGGAAAAATAGCTTCGAACAAATATCACATTTAAATGTCTTTTCATCGGTATGTATTTTAATGTGATTTCTAAAGCTTGATTTACTTGCAAGAGTTTTGGAACATAAATCGCATTGAATTTTATGTTCGTTTAAGTGAGATTTTAAATCACTTTCAATTGGAAAAATTTTCCTACAAATTTTGCATTTAAATAAATTTTTATCCTTTGATAAATTCCGCTTCTCGTCACTTCCACTTTGTTTTGAATCCATTGTATTTGTTACAAAAATTCACACGGTAATTTACAGTAAATTGATTTAATAAAATTTTGGAGTGTAATTATTTCAATGGCAAAACTACAAAATTTAGAAAATAAATTTTTGTTCCTTCGATTTTTTTTTTTTTTTTTTGTAAATGCTTTCACTTTGAAAATCGCAATCGAACTAAAAGACGAATTGGCGGTGCAATGGGATATTTTAAATAAAATTTTCGATTTATTCTTAAAAAAAGTATTGTCACATTTAAATTTTAATATATGCGAATTTATTGTTTTAATAGAAATTTCCTGAACTTTCTGCTACATCGGCATTTGCGAAATGAAACGATACGCCCATATTGGGTCTGTAACTAAGTCGTGGAGATAATCTGATAGGTGTCGTAAGTAGTATTGCATTTACGCAGTGTGAAATACTTCCCTATTTTAGTAGTTGAATCCACCTTTAATATTCAGTATTTTGACATTTAGTTGAAGTGTAAACAATTTCTGATTAAAAATGGAAAATTTTGTACCCAAACAAAACAGCATTTTGGGGACGGGAAGTTATGTTAAGTAATTTTATTCGGGAGGAAACAGCAGCAGAAACTAACAAAACAATTGTGACCGTATTCGTTTAGACGACGGTTTAAAAATATTGATTTTGATGTTTTGTGATTAGGAACGCGTTGGAACATCAAAACACGACACATAGTACGCATGGACGAGAAGTGTGTGCCGAGACAACTATTGTAAACCAGAAGGTAAAAGGAGACCTCAGCCGAGATGGCATGAAAATGCTAGACCATACGTTGCAAGACCGGTCAAAGAAGCACATTAGAAGCACTTGGCTGGGAAGTACTACCCCACCCACCACATTCACCAGACATTTCTCCATCAGACTACCATTCCGTTCCGGTCGATGCAGTCAACCCTTTCTGCACACCGGTTCAATTCATACGAAGCTATGAAAAAAATTACTCGATTCATGGATTGCTTCAAAAACCTAAGAAGTTTTTCTATGAGCGAATCCATAATTTGCAGCACAAAGATGGTCAAAATGGTTGTAGCTGCCGATGGCAAATACTTTGAAAATAAAATATAATGTACCGCGTTACTTTCAAATAAATCTGTTTTTTCTTAACAAAATACGCATCAAAAAAGTTCACAAAATAATTTTGAATGACCGTAAAGTGATGTTGATCGAGATAGCAGACATTGTGACGATATCAACTGAACGTGAATATCATATCATGCACGAATGTTTGTACATGAGAAAGCTGTGTGCAAAATGGGTGCCGCGCGAGCTCACAATCGATCAAAAGCAACAACGTGTTAATGATTCTGAGCAGTGTTTGAAGCTGTTCAAGCGCAATAAACCTGAACTTTTGTGTCGATATGTGACAATGGATGAAACATGGCTCCATATTTTCACTCCGGAGTCCAACAGTCGACAGTCAGCTGAGTGGACTGCAAACGATGAACCGAATCCAAAGCGAAGAAAATCACAACAGTCAGCTGGCAAAGTTATGGCATCAGTATTCTGAGATGCGCAAAGTATAATATTCATTGATTACCTGTAAAAGGTTCAGACCATCAACAGCGATTATTATATTGCGTTATTGGATCATTTAAAGGATGAAATCGTTAAAAAATGGCCCCATTTGAAGAAGAAAAAAGTGCTGTTTCATCAAGACAATGCACCGTGTCACAAATCAATGAAAACAATGGCAAAATTGCATGAATTGGGTTTCGAATCGCTTCCGCATCGACCGTATTCGCCAGATCTGGCCCCAGCTCGTTTTTCCTGTTCTCAGACCTCAAAAGAATGCTCGATGGAAAGAAATTTAGCGCCAATGATGAAGTAATCGCCGAAACTGAAGCCTTTTTTGAAGCAAAAGACAAATCGTACTACAAAAATGGTATCGAAAAGTTGGAAGATCGCTATAATCGCTGTATCGCCCGCGACGGCAACTTTGTTGAATAATAAAATCAAAATTTGCCAAAAAAATGTGTTTTACTATGGTATGGGACCGGGTACTTTTCAATTGGGCTGTTAATTAGTATATGATATGCTCCATTTGACTACACACACCCACACACACATCATTTATATGTTACATATTTATATAATATATTATTAAAGGTTTACTAATAAATTTATAGGGGGCGAAAGGTGCGTCATATGATTATAGCTCCTCATATTAATATACTACAAAAATTCCGTACATTCAAGAAGTAAGCGTTGTAGTTCTGCCAGTTGTACGTATGTAATATAAATGCATATTTTTATGTGTACAGACGACTCTTTATTCTACGAGCTCTTTATTCTACGAGTTTCTGCATGCAACGAGATTTTTTTCTTTCACTCCCTCCCCCATTCGCACAACAACCCATCTTTTCCTGTCGACAGTCGATACAATGTCTCCGAATCTGTTCAGTCAGCAAAGTCAATTATTAATTTTAGTCAATTATAAAATAATCGAATTACTAATGGAGACACAACGAACCTAATCAATTCTTATCCGATAGTGATGATAAAATGCATAACGGGATTATATATCGTGAATATAACTTAAATTCATGTTGCATCAATAGTTTCAAAAAAGGCTATTTTTTAAAGACAAATCTTAATCAAAATTATCAAAACCAACTTTTAATTATGGGAACACTTTGGCAACTGTAACTACATGTCCACGACCTTCTCTAATCAAATCATATTCTCGAGTCATTTAATGATGTATTCCACATTTAATGACAAATAACTCTTAAGATGGGTCTCTAAATTTTCTTTGTAATCCATCGATGAGTCTGATTAATCCAGTTTTACAAAGATGATCATGGCAAGTAAATTCAGAAGAACATACAAATTTTCGCAAAAACCCTGAAGTCTTATTCAATGGTTGGAATGAGTATAAGAAAAAGTTCAAGGTTTTCATTTTCAAATCTACTTTTAATGAAATAAAGTTTTAGTTTACAACAATTTTCTCAAAATATATTTTCAATGAAAGAATCCTTTCAATCGTCCTTAAATTTCAATAATAATTCAATGAACATTTTATATTTATATTTTTAAAATTTCATTTATATTTTCAAATGATTTCTCGTCAAAACTGTCAGTGAACTCTTTTGATTAAACTTTAGTTTCCGATTGCATAAAATTTTAGATTTAGTGATAAATTTTATTTGTCTTTGGTGTTGTGTTTGTGAGTGTGTGTGTGTGTGAATATTAATCACTGTCTTCACGTTCAACTTTAACGATGTCTATGATGGAATGTAATTCACCGTCGGCTTGTAGTTCCAAACCCAATGAAATATTATCGGTTTCGAAGTTTTCATCTGACTCTTGTTTAATTGTAATTGGATACTCTTGTGTGTCGGGATAAATTATATCTAGCTCTGGTTTCATTTCAAATAGCTTATCATTCAATTTCTTTTCGTTTCGTTTTTTCGCAGTGCTCTGTTTATTCAATTTACGCAGAACATTAACATTTTCACTTCTATCGAAATATGCGCTTGTGTTTGGTTCAACGATATTTCTTTCCAATGGCATTTCCTTGTTGTTATCCTTCTCGATTTGAATTGATTTTAATGCATTCTTTGATGTTGATGGTTGTTCGGCTGGTGTCACATTTGTACTTTTACAATTAATTTTGTGTTTGACTAAAAGACGAGAATGTGCAAATATTCTTGAGCAGACGGGACATTTAAATTTTTTATTATGTATTTTCAAGTGTTGGATTAAATATATATTTGTGAGGAACTCCTTTGAGCACACGCTACATTTGAATGGAGTCTTTCCATTATGTTTGAACATATGAATTTTTAGTTCGCGTAAATTGGTAAATTTACTTAAACAAATATCACATTCAATTTCTTGGTCTTTATTATGTATTAATTTATGTTTGCCTAAGTCACCATTCCGCATAAATAGCTTAGAACAAATATCACATTTAAATGACTTTTTACCTTCGTGCTTCAGTTTATGGCTGATTAATTCACTATTCCGCAAAAATAGCTTCGAACAAATATCACATTTAAATGTCTTTTTACCATCGTGCATTAGTTTATGGCTGTTTAATTCACCTTTCCGCCAAAATAGCTTAGAACAAATATCACATTTAAATGACTTTTTACCATCGTGCTTCAGTTTATGACTGATTAATTCACTATTCCGCAAAAATAGCTTCGAACAAATATCACATTTAAATGACTTTTTACCTTCGTGCGTTAGTTTATGGCTGATTAATTCACTATTCCGCCAAAATAGCTTCGAACAAATATCACATTTAAATGACTTTTTACCTTCGTGCTTCAGTTTATGGCGGTTTAAGTCACCATTCCGCAAAAATAGCTTCGAACAAATATCACATTTAAATGACTTTTTACCTTCGTGCATTAGTTTATGGCTGTTTAATTCACTATTCCGCAAAAATAGCTTAGAACAAATATCACATTTAAATGACTTTTTACCATCGTGCTTCAGTTTATGGCTGATTAATTCAATATTCCGCAAAAATAGCTTCGAACAAATATCACATTTAAATGTCTTTTTATCGGTATGCATTTTAATGTGATTTCTAAAGCTTGATTTACTTGCAAGAGTTTTGGAACATAGCTCGCATTGAATTTTATGTTCGTTTAAGTGAGATTTTAAATCACTTTCAATTGGAAAAATTTTCCTACAAATTTTGCATTTAAATAAATTTTTATCCTTTGATAAATTCCGCTTCTCGTCACTTCCACTTTGTTTTGAATCCATTGTATTTGTTACAAAAATTCACACGGTAATTTACAGTAAATTGATTTAATAAAATTTTGGAGTGTAATTATTTCAATGGCAAAACTACAAAATTTAGAAAATAAATTTTTGTTCCTTCGATTTTTTTTTTTTTTTTTTGTAAATGCTTTCACTTTGAAAATCGCAATCGAACTAAAAGACGAATTGGCGGTGCAATGGGATATTTTAAATAAAATTTTCGATTTATTCTTAAAAAAAGTATTGTCACATTTAAATTTTAATATATGCGAATTTATTGTTTTAATAGAAATTTCCTGAACTTTCTGCTACATCGGCATTTGCGAAATGAAACGATACGCCCATATTGGGTCTGTAACTAAGTCGTGGAGATAATATGATAGGTGTCGTAAGTAGTATTGCATTTACGCAGTGTGAAATACTTCCCTATTGTAGTAGTTGCATCCACCTTTAATATTCACTATTTTGACATTTAGTTGAAGTGTAAACAATTTCTGATTAAAAATGGAAAATTTTGTATCCCAACAAAACAGCATTTGGGGAGCGGGAAGTTATGTTAAGTAAATTTATTCGGGAGGAAACAGCAGCAGAAACTAACAAAACAATTGTGACAGTATTCGTTTAGACGACGGTATAAAAATATTGATTTTGATGTTTTGTGATTAGGAACGCGTTGGAACATCAAAACACGACACATAGTACGCATGGAGGAGAAGTGTGTGCCGAGACAACTATTGTAAACCAGAAGGTAAAAGGAGACCTCAGCCGAGATGGCATGAAAATGCTAGACCATACGTTGCAAGACCGGTCAAAGAAGTACGTTAGAAGCACTTGGCTGGGAAGTACTACCCCACCCACCACATTCACCAGACATTTCTCCATCAGACTACCATTCCGTTCCGGTCGATGCAGTCAACCCTTTCTGCACACCGGTTCAATTCATACGAAGCTATGAAAAAAATTACTCGATTCATGGATTGCTTCAAAAACCTAAGAAGTTCTTCTATGAGCGAATCCATAATTTGCAACACAAAGATGGTCAAAATGGTTGTAGCTGCCGATGGCAAATACTTTGAAAATAAAATATAATGTACCGCGTTACTTTCAAATAAATCTGTTTTTTCTTAACAAAATACGCATCAAAAAAGTTCACAAAATAATTTTGAATGACCGTAAAGTGAAGTTGATCGAGATAGCAGACATTGTGACGATATCAACTGAACGTGAATATCATATCATGCACGAATGTTTGTACATGAGAAAGCTGTGTGCAAAATGGGTGCCGCGCGAGCTCACAATCGATCAAAAGCAACAACGTGTTAATGATTCTGAGCAGTGTTTGAAGCTGTTCAAGCGCAATAAACCTGAATTTTTTAGCGTCGATATGTGACAATGGATGAAACATGGCTCCATCATTTCACTCCGGAGTACAACAGTCGACAGTCAGCTGAGTGGACTGCACACGATGAACCGAATCCAAAGCGAAGAAAAACACAACAGTATAGCGTTATTGGATCGTTTAAAGTCTGAAATCGTTAAAAAACAGCCCCATTTGAAGAAGAAACAGGTGCTGTTTCATCAATATAATGCACCGTGTCACAAATCAATGAAAACAATGGAAAAATTGCATGAATTGGGCTTCGAATTGCTTTCGCATCCACCGTATTCACCAAATCTGACCCCCAGCGACTTTTTTCTGTTTGCAGACCTCAAAAGAATGCTCGCTGGAAAGAAATTTAGCGCCAATGACGAAGTAATCGCCAAAAGTGAGGCCTACTTTGAAGCAAAAGACAAATCCGGCTACAAAAATGGTATCGAAAAGTTGGAAGATCTCTATAATCGCTGTATCGCCCTCGCCGGCAACTATGTTGAATAAAGAAATCAAATTTTGCCATCAAAAATGTGTGTTACTATGGGTTGGGACCGGTGACTTTTCAATTGGCCTGTTACGTTTTATTTAATACATTATTATTACCATTTTAATTATGTGATTAACATTTTTTTTCCTATAAATTTTCGTTTCATTCACTATAAATTTTGATTTTTTGTTTGTGCTGCTCTGGCTGGCGATGCTTCATTTTCTTCCAATATCTCATCTTCAATTTTTTTTTTCTATATTTTGTTGTTGTTGTATTTATACACATTTATTTTGTTAACTATTTATTTTTTTACTTTATTGATCATTAACAGTATCTTTTTTTCGTTTTTTTTATACAACATTTGTTGTTGTGGATTTTTAAGGTGTGGATTTTAAGTCCACATAACAACCAGCAAAGCGATTACCATATTGATTATTTAAACAGCTTCAGATATTATTATTATTATTATTATTATTATTTTATGAATTTATATATGGGCGGAATTAACGCATAAATTTAACTTAATCATATTATTATTTGTTTGTAATTTAGTTATACAATGTTTTTTTTTTTTGGTTTGGTGTTGTGTGTGTGTGTGTGTGTGTGTGTGTGTGTATTTTGTGATTGCATTTAAAAAATATATATGGTTTTTTTTTCCTTTAAAATTAATCATTTCTAAATAATATTTGTTGTTTGTTTAAATTTCATTTTAATCATATCGTTCCATAATTTTTATAATATTGTAATTTTGTGTTGTGTTGTGACTTGAAAGTGTGGTCGGTTTGAAAAGTTTTGGATATATTATACAACCATACCCATACGCAATACAGTCGCTTTTTATTTCGGCATTTCGCGCTATATAACGGCCCTCTTCAATTTGACGCACGTTTACGATTTAACGGCCAAAAAAACTTTTTTCGTTTGTTGATCGATCTACATGTTGCCAATCTTATTATTATTAAGTCATATTTTGCTACAAGTGGCGGTTTATGTCATCGAATAAACCTTTCATTACAGCCAAGTTGGTTAATTATTACTCCACATGGGACTATATATAACAATTTACCAATTGTGTACTGTAATTAAACGAAAGATAGAGATGTTTATCAAAATACTATTATTTTTATTTGGGTGATTAGCGTGTGTGCAGACATTGTAAATCTTTGAGCATAGCGTCCAACACCATATTTTTCAAAGCATATCCGTTTTTCCTTTTATTCCATAAACGAACAAAAATGGTCAGCCAGCAGAAAAATTTCGGTATTAAAATAAATACCGAAAAATTTTCATATGAAAAAATAGCGGAATTGAACCCGCTATATTTCATGATTAATAATTTAAATATTAGGTTGTCAACTATCTCCCTTCCGCCTTTTTGCTCTTTATTCAATGCTTTATAAAAAGTGTTACAGTAATCGGATTTAGTTCAAATATGCGCCGTTTTGTTCGATAATCTGTTTCCATCTAGACTGCAACTTCATAATACCTCCCTCGTAGAAGCCCCCCTCCTTATTTGCGAAGAACTCGGACAGCCACTTTTCACAAGCCTCTTTTGAGATCAACTTTACACCACCAAGGGCGTTCGCCATGGACAGGAACAGGTGGTAATCACTTGGCGCTATGTCCGGGCTATATGGTGGATGCGATAAAACCTCCCATCCGAGCTCCCGTAGCTTCTGACGAGTCATCAACGAAGTGTGTGGTCTGGCGTTGTCCTGGTGGAACACTACACCCTTCCTTTTGGCCAATTCTGGACGCTTCTGGTCGATCGCCTGCTTCAAGCGGTCCAGTTGTTCGCAGTAGATGGTAGAATTAAGCGTCTGGCCATATGGGAGCAGCTCATAGTGGATGATTCCCTTCCAATCCCACCAAACACACAGCAAAACCTTCCTGGCCGTCAATCCCGGCTTGGCCACTGTTTGGGACGATTCACCGGCCTGCGACCACGACCGTTTTCGCTTGATATTGTCGTATGTGATCCATTTTTCGTCGCCAGTCACCATCCGCTTCAAGAATGGGTCGAGTTCGTTCCGTTTCAGCAGCATTTCGCAAATGGAAATTCGGTCCATTAGATTTTTCACTGTTAATTCATGTGGCACCCAAACATCAAGCTTTTTTTTGTATCCAGCCTTCTGCAGATGGTTTAAAATGGTTTGGTGACTAACTCCCATCTCCTGGGCGATGTCACGAGATGCCACATGCCGGTCTAACTCGATGTATTCCATGATTTGATCGGTATTTGTCGTCACAGGTTTTCCGCCGGCTGGCTTATCCATGGTGTCGTTTTCACCGGCTCTGAATCGTCGAAACCATTCCTCCGCGGTTCGAAGTGATAGAGTACCATCCCCCAAAACACCATTAATCTCACGGAACGTTTCTCTAGCGGATTTGCCTTTAACGAAGGAAAACTTTAAAATAGCGCGAATTTCGGCGTTAGTGAACTCCATGTTTACACGTCTATAACTGTTGAACGCAATATCCAAACTAATCATACATAGCGTCGTTTTGTTTGTTATGTCAAGAGCTTTCAAATTATGTACAGTGTTGCCAGATACGAGCTCTGTAGCGCTTTGTACATAGCCGCGAAATTAAAAAGACAAAAAGGCGGAAGGGAGATATTTGACAACCTTATATTTCGGCGCTATGGAACTGGGCTACTTAGTGTTGTGCCAATCTTACGCAAGAGCAATCTCGATGCACACACACTCTTTCCGATTTCTTCTTCTTGTTTACGACCGTTATTCAGTGTGTGTGCTCATAAAGCAACTGACTTAGACTTGTCTGTGCTGTGAGTGTTTTATATACATATTTTGCTGTACTGATTGTTACACATTTACTAAAAAAAAAATTTTTAAACAATTAGGGACATTTTTGGTAAGAGTTCATTATTTTTTTTTCCCGACAAAATGCCATCGACTTCGAAGACTGATTAAAAAAGAGATGCCGAAAATCAGTTACGCTACGAACTAAACTAGAAGTATTACGTCGTACAGAAAGAAGGTGGATAGAAAATTGTTGAAATTTAACAAGGCAATGGGACTTGCGAAAACAAACTATTCGTGATAGAAAAAAAGACATTAAAATATATTTGCAATCTGGTTCATCTTTAAATGTCTTGCGATTAACACGCCCAGGAAACTGGAATGTGTGACAAAAAATGGAAAAACTATTGATTATATGGATTGAGGACAATAACGAACAAAGAATGCCAATGAGTCAAATGAATGCCCAGGAAAAAAGCGTTAAGTATTTTCGAAAATTTATCGAATAGAAGTGAACCAATGAATCTGCCTGATGATGTCACATTTCAAGCAAGCCGAGGATGGTTTGAAAAAATTTAAAAATACATTTAATATGCATTTGAAAGGTGTATGGAAAATGAAAGGTGAAGCAGTTAGCGCCGATGCGACCGAATCTAAGAAATATCTGAACATTTTAAGGGGAATTATTGAAAGAGGTGGTTATAAACGGGAACAAGTGTAAACGAAACATTGCTTTATTTGGAAGCGAATGCCTGATCGCACGTATACTACTACGAAAAATCTTCGCCTGGTTATAAGGAAGTCTAAAGAACGATTAACTTTTCGACTAGGTGTAAATGCCGCGGGTGATTTTAAACTAAAACTACTTTTAATATATTTGTCCGAAAATTCAAGGCCTTTTAAATGACTACCATAAATAAAATTCAAATACCCGTCATATGGAGATCCAACAAGAAAGCTTGGATGACTAAAGCTACCATTTTAGGATTGGTTCAAAAATCACTTTTGTACAGAATTGAAAAAATATTTGCGTTACAATAATTTAAGCAACAGGGCATTGCTAATTTTTGATTATGCACCAGGGCATCCTACTAATTTATCTGCACCAACTTAAGTTGTCATGATTGAGTACCTTCCGAAAAATACAACAGCTTTGATTCAACCAATCAGGATCAGGGTGTAATAACCACTTTTTGGACATATTACCTAAGCCAAACTTTCCGACAAATTATAAGGGAAACCGATGGCCTTTGCCGGTATTTTATATATATTTTGGACTTGGACAGCAATCAATTCGTGGATTTTATACCTCAAGGACACTTGTGATGACCATATTTAACTAGAAAACAATTTTTGTTTCAATTATCCGAAGAACTGTCCAGTGGATATCGTTCGTTGCAGAAAAGACGCCTCATCCCAAACACAAAAACAAACAATGGATTGTAGTCCAGAAAACCCAAAATAAAGTCTTTATGAACGCAAATCTTGCCAAATACGATTGGGCAACAAAATACAGAGCGATTTATATCTGCAACGCATGCAACAAATATGTTTGTGGCAATTGTTCATCTAAAATAAAATGCATATGTAAAATATGTGACAAATAGAAACAGTTTTTGTCTGATTTTTTATCAATAATTAATGAACAATTATATTATCAGGTGTGCCGGGGTATCAAATGAGCTTATTTTTGTGAAAATAAAACACTAATTTTAAATGGGAAAGTAAAAAAAAACAGTGTATTCAAAATATTGGCCACATTGATTTTGCTACAACATTTTGATGACCACCTATCTGGCAATTTGTTGGGGATACCACGCCGCCAATAGAATTGTATCGTCTCGTCGAAGCAAACCAATCAGACACTCAATTTTCGACTTCTTTGTATCGGAATCGAAGTGCTGCTCAGAGCCAATGCGTGCCATGATTTTTTTCCGTTTAGGATTCTTAAAATAAATCCATTTTTCATCGTCAGTAACAATTCGATGCAAAGCTGATATTCTTTCGTGTCTTGCAATCAAAATTTCACAACTATTTTTTGTCTCTGCAGCACTTTTGTGCAAATGACGACAATAATTTAATTTAATTTAATTTCCTCAAATCATCGCATTTTCTGCTACAAAATTCGACATTTTTAACACTATGAAATATAATATGAAGTTCTTTGGACAATGTCTTGATTGATATACGTAAATATGTTTGACCAGATGTCATGGCAATCAAACAAACTAAATAAAGGCACGTTCTCAACAACCTCTTCCCTATCAACACATTTGTATATTGACTCTCTCACTTCATACCGGTGCACACCTGATAAATGTTGTTTTACTAAATTGTATTATTTTAATTTACATAAATCAAGTCAAAAGTTATTACAATGAAAATCATAATCAAAAATCTGTTAATTTGATGGGTGCGGTACATCTAGGTAAAATTTTATAAATTCTTCTTCTTCTTCTTCTTAAGTCATATTTTGCTCCAAGTGGCGGTTTATGTCATCTAACAAACCTTTCATTACAGCCAAGTTGGTTAATTATTACTCCGCATGGGACTATATATAACAATTTACCAATTGTGTACTGTAATTAAACGAAAGATAGCGATGTTTTCAAAATACTATTATTTTTATTTGGGTGATTAGCCCATAGTGATGTGTGTGTGTGTGTGTGTGTGTGTGTGCAGACATTGTTAATCTTTGAACATATCGTCCAACACCATATTTTTTTAAAAAATATCCGTTTTTCTTCGTATTCCATCAACGAACAAAAATGGTCAGCCAGCAGAAAAATTTCGGTATTAAAATAAATACCGAAAAATTTTCATATGAAAAAATAGCGGAATTGAACCCGGTATATTTTATGATTAATAAAAAATATATATTTCGGGGCTATGCAACTGCGCTATTGAGTGTTATTATATATATAAATTATATGTGTCTAATGTGTGTAAGAGATAGCAAATGTATCATGTACCCCCACATTGTGCTCTCACTCTAAAATTTTCTTATATAAAGTTGAATCCCGGCGCGTCAAGTCTTGAGTCTAGTATTTTTGTAATTTTAAAATTTTAAATATAAATATTTAAAAACACTGAGTGGTGCGGGATTTAGCGCTGATATTTTTATTAATTATGAAATATATATCTTTGAATATAAGGTTTTGGACACTACGCGCAAAGATTAACAATGTCTGCACCGCAATTGGTAAATTATTATGTTATCGAATGTGTTGCAATAATTTCCCATTTTGGCTGTAATTGAATGTTTCTTCTTTTTTATTTGGTTTTCCGATGCCATAACCTCGCCACCTGCAGCACATTATAACTTCTTATATTCATAATTACATCCATTGCAATTTTCGCCTCCTCTCGACTCTCGCCCATAAACACACACACACACACACACACACACACACACACACACACATACGACATTGTGTGCACACTTTGATTAGTGCAAATGGAAATTATTCTAATTTATTTCCTATAGAAACTCACACTCACCACTCGCGCATACGTTAACATTTACATTTATTATAATTTTCCGATTTTTTGTTGTTGTTGTTGTTAATGTATTAGAAACATTCTTTTTCAAGAAATTTTTTTATGTTCCCTTATTTATTTGTATTATATTATTATTGTTATGATATACATGGGGTTGGAAGCGGGAACGACGCATAACATTACATTAAAAAAAAAAAACCCCATGCTCACATTTTGTACAACAATAATGAAAATAAAATAAAAGTAACAATTCAACCCTCGTCGATATTTAAAATATCATTTCGTTTTTTGTGTATAAATTATAAAGTGTTTTTTATGACGCGACAGTAAAATGGAAAATTAATGAATGGCGATTACGGGTTGGACACATCGTTGGCGTTTTCGAACCAGCAAAAATACCAGCAAAAAAGCAAAAAATTAAAAAACCCAGAGAAATTAAAGTAAAATAAAAATTTTAGTAATTTAATGCGTCCAGCAACTACTAATTTCAGAGTATCATTTAACACATTAAAGGCGGGCGATCTTGATGAAAGTATGGTAGGTAAAGCGCCTCAAAGTTATATCCTAGAACTTCATTTTCGTTCATTGCTAATCGGTAGTGGGAAAAACTCGGGGTCCTCCTTCGCACACGTCGTACAGAACTTTCACTATCATTATTATCGTCAATATCCAGCTCACTTTCCGCCCAAATCAACGTCCGACAAATCGTTTGCATATATATATTTTTATTTTCGTCGTGAAACCATATTGAAGGATTTCAAAATTTACTGTGAGTAGACTTTGAACAACCGACCAGCTAATCAAATCACATACAAATGTAAAGTGGTGGCGCATGGATTGCGCAATATAGTTTCAAACTGTACTAATACGACTGCCGCCTTTAAGCTTCAGTTGATGTAAATCGTAATACTACGACTCCCACCTTTAAGCTACAGTCGAGATAAATCGTCGTACTACGACTGCCGCCTTTAAGCTTCAGTTGAGATAAATTGTAATACTACGACTGCCGCCTTTAAGTTTCAGTTGAGATAAATCGTAGTACTATGACTGCCGTCTTTAATGTTACTTACTTACTCCATGGCGCGCTAACCCCCGGTGCGGTTTTAGCCTAAACTCCAACACTCTTCGCCAACTTGACCTAACCGCAACCGAAATGTTTTCAATCCCGAATTTTAAGTTTCTTTATACAACACAGTTTACTGCATCTAGCCATCTGGCCTTAGGTGTTCTGGCTCGGCTCTCCTTCTACCTTCTGGTTTACTATTTAACTGTTTCTAATGTATTAACATGAAAATAAATAATTTATTTAATCAGACTATGCGAAGCGCGGCGAACTCTACACAACACCGAGTTTTACTACCAATTATCGAATTACTATGGGGTCTCAAAAAACACCCTATTCACATTATTGTACCCAATCCAAATATTATATAATAAATTTTTTTTTCAATGAATATAAAAATCAATACTTTTTTTGTACACAAAACTCAAATGAATAGAAAAAATAAATAATATGAAAAAATTAGAAGAAAAAAAACAGTATCAATTTCAACGAAAAAATAAAATATGTATCGCCAAAATAATATTACTATGATTTGTTGTTGTTGTTGTTGTTGTTGTTGTTGTTGTTGTTAGTGTAATTATTGATTTTTAATGTTTTTATGTAATGCTACACATTCACCGTATCGTATTGTACCGTACCGTACCGTACCGTACCGTACCGTAAACGTATAAATAGTTTTTAATTTTGAATAATAATTATTAGAAATTTTGATTTTACTTTTTTAAGGTTGGTCGTTTTCATTTGCCAAAATCCACCAAATCCTTTGATATCCCCATAAAGGTTTTTTTTTTTTATAAATATTAACCCTCTCTCTCTATATTTTAATAATACCCAATAATTGATGTTGTACAGACAGAAGGTTTTTTAAATTGATATGAAATATTTTTTATAATTATAAATTTGTTTGATTGGGTTTCATCTAATTTATAAATAAAATTTATATCACACGAAATGATCTGCGGCGATCCATTACAAATGCAAACGATGGCTCTGATGACCAGCAAAGCGAGCCAATTTATAAAAACGGTTGTTGTTGAAATTCAAATTCAAATTTTTAATATAATTGTTTTAATTTTTTCATCATTGCAATAAAATACCTGGGTCGTGTGTTGTGTTCAAAAAAAAGTGTCGTAATTCTGCCGTGAAATTCATGTAAGGTGACATCAGTGACAGTTACAGTCACCTTTTTATAAATTTTTTTTTTTTGCTTTTGGCAATGGGCGATATCACCAAAAAGTGATGATTTTCAGGCGATAGCTCTTTTGTTGTTATCGTTATATTTATTATTGGGAATAAAAGAAATTCTTTCATTGTGATTTGTTGTGAATCGGTGTGGTACGCAAAATATTGGGTCTATAACTAAGAGTCCTGGGGGATAATCTGATAGGTGCCGTAAGCAGTATTGCTTGTACGCAGTGTGAAGTAATGGCTATACTTCAATATTTCGTAATAGTTGAATCCACTTTTCAGTATTCAGTATTTTGACATTCAGTTGAAGTGTAAACAAGTATTTTTTTAATAGTTGATTAAAAATGGAAAATTTTGTAGCCCCAACAAAACAGCATTTGGGCGGCGGGAAGTTATGTTTGAGTAATTTTATTCGGGAAGAAAACAGCAGCAGCAGGAAAATTATTTTACAAATTTATGGTGAACATTCCGCCATCACTTAAACAATTGCGACAGTATTGGTTTAGACGACTGCTTTAAACATAATGATTTTTATGTTGGTGATTAGGAACGCGTTGGAGCACCCAAAAAAAAATTGAAGACAAAGAATTTCGAAACTCTACACAGTGAAGATTCATGTTCGCGCGGAAGAAGAATTAGCATTGGCATTTGATGTTACCCAAGCACAAGTGTTTCCAAAAGTTCCAAAGAAGATGGGAATGGTCCAAAAGCTATCGTATTGGGTACCACATAAATTGACGGAAAGACAACAAGAAAATCGATAAAAACAATGTGTGAATGTTTGCTTCAAAGACATTTAATTTTGCATCGAATTGTGACTGGTGATGAAAAGTGGATCCATGACGATAATCCAAAACATTTGAAAAGATGGGTGTGAAGACAGGTGAACCAGGTCCATCGACACCAAAACTCAATATTAATGGTTCTAAGGTTATACTGTGTATCTGGGTGGGACCAATGCTTGGTGTAGTGAACTATGAGCTTCTTAAACCGGGACAAACCATGACTGGTGAACGTTACCGAAAGCAATTAATCCAATTGCATCAAAATCGACCAGAATATGCCAACAGACATGACCGTGTGATTCTGAGAAGCATGATAATGCTAGACCATACGTATCAAGACCTGTTAAAGAAGTACGTTAAAAGCACTTGGCTGGGAAGTCCAACCCCACCCACCATATTCATCAGACAATGCTCCATCAGACTACCATTCCGTTCTGGTCGATGCAGTCAACCCCGTTCTGCACAGCGGTTCAATTCATACGAAGATATGAAAAATTGCTGGATTCATGAATTGCTTTAAAACCTAAAAAGTTCTTGTATGAGGGAATCCATAATTTGCCACAAAGATGTTAGAAATGGTTGTAGTTTCCGATGGCAAATACTTTGAATAAAATATAATGTACCGTTACTTTCAAATAAATGTGTTTTTCTTACCAAAATATCTTCCAAAACTTAGTTATAGGCCCAATAATTTAAAGGAAATTATTTAGTTTTTCCTCATGTGTGGAAGATGATTTCTAAAACTATTTCACAAATTATGGGATTTCTGCCATGAATAAAATATGTTCAAAAGTGGTTTAAAAACAGTCGACGCCTTAAGCGATTTTCTTTATTGACACTAAATTTTATAGACGCAAATGTGGTGTGAAATTAATTATTATGTGGCAACAGATTACCGTCCCGATTACTTTCATTTTTAACGAACTACTAATACGATTAACTTTTACTTTCCATTTCGATTGGCTGCGTAACACCCAATTTAGCTTTCGTTCAGTTCCAAATCGAAATGAAATGTCAAAATAATTCAAGAAATTTCCGGTTGAATATTTTCATAATTTTAATTAAATGTGGCAATACTTTCGATTTCGTTAACTGGATTATTTATTTTTGTAATTGTTTCGAATTTCAGTTCTATTAAAATTCACAAAGTGAATGGACGCTGCTTTTGTTTCTCATAAACATTCTAAAAGTTATTAACCGCAACAAAATAATTGAATATTTTAAATAGAAATTACTCGAAAATTCGAAATTAATTAAATTGTTATAATTTTTCCGTTAATTTTCGTAAATAAGACAAAAGGAAAAATGAGTGATTCAGAACAAAGTGGAAGTGACGAGACGCAGAATTTATCTAATGATGAAAATTTATTAAAATGCAAAATTTGCAAGGAAATATTTACAACTGAACAAAATTTAAAATCTCACGAAAATAAACATCAAAGATTTAAATGCACTATCTGTTCCAAAACTTTTGGAAAGAAGTCAAGTTTAACACGACATAAAAAATTACACACCGGTGAAACACCATATAAATGTGATTTTTGTAAGAAAGAATTTGCGTTTAATTCAGGTTTAATCAGACATAAAAGAGTGCACACCGGTGTAAAACCTTATAAATGTGACATTTGTGAGAATGAATTTGCAGACAAATCAAATCTAATTAGACATAAAAGAGTGCACACCGGTGAAAGACCATATAAATGTGATATTTGTAACAAAAAATTTTCGCGAAGTTCAGGTTTAATCACACATAAAAGAGTGCACACTGGTGAAAAACCATATAAATGTGATTTTTGTAAGAAAGAATTCGCGTTAAATTCAGGTTTAATCACACATAAAAGAGTGCACACCGGTGAAAAACCTTATAAATGTGACATTTGTGAGAATGAATTTGCAGACAAATCAAATCTAATTAGACATAAAAGAGTGCACACCGGTGAAAGACCATATAAATGTGATATTTGTGAGAAAGACTTTAAAGCCCAATCATATCTAATTGCTCATAGAAGAAGGCACATAGGCGATAAACCATGTAACAGCAAAAATGACATTCCTGAAAATATCGTTGAACAACCGAACACAAGCGCATATTTCAACCGAAATAAAAATGATAATATTCATTCGGCGAAACAATACAAAAATAAATTGATGAAAGAATTACCACAAATGAGGCAAGAGCTCGATTTAGATGACACTCGGACAAATAAAATTACAATTAAACCTACAAGTGAAAAGAAATATTTATGTACAAAGTGCTCGGCATCATTTAACCATTTATCTGACTTAGATCGGCATTTGAGAATTCACAATGAGTCACAACAACAACTGCAATTACCTTTACAACAGCGACAGCATCAATATCAATTACCACAGCAACAACAACAACAACAACAACAACAACAACAACAACAACAACAACAACAACAACAACAACAACAACAACAACAACAACAACAACAACAGCAACAACAACAACAACAACAACAACCACAAAATTATTATCAGTTTCAACAACAACAACAACAACAACAACCACAAAATTATTATCAGATTCAACAACAACAACAATTACAACAACAACAACAACTGCTACTACAACAACAACAACAGCAACAACAACAACAACCACAAAATTATTATCAGCTTCAACAACAACAGCAATTACAACAAGAACAACAACTGCTACTACAACAACAACAACAACAACAACAACAACAAGAACAACAACAAGAACAACAACAATCACAAAATTATTATCAGCTTCAACAACAAAAACAATTACAACAACAACAACAACTGCTACTACAACAACAACAACAACAACAACAACAACAAGAACAACAACAAGAACAACAACAAGAACAACAACAACAACAACAACAACAACAACAACAACAACAGCCACAACAACAACAACAACAACAACAACCAAGTCTCCCAGATTTATATGACGATGACTTAATGCGCATCCTAAATCAGATGACGTGAAACTGTAATTGCAATTGTTTCAATGCTGACAATGAATTGGGCAACAATTTTGAAAATAAATTATGACGAAAATTATAGAAAAAAATGGAAAGAAAAATTATAATTAGAAATTTTAGAAAATTAAATCAAAATTGACACTTTGAACTTCAAATCAGTTATTCAAAATATTCCAACAAAATTTATTATTACAATTCAAAAAATATTAATTAAAAGATTTATTCTAAAAATTACTCAAAAATTTCGGTTTTAAAATAAATTCTTCAAGAATACATTTTGCAATCGCTTAGAAGCGATTTTTAAAATTGCTATGAAAGATTGGAAATTGTTTAGACTTTAAAATTATGTATGTGAGAATTGGAAATCCGTTAAAACGATGGCTCGTAATTAGAAAATTTGATAATTCATTAAAAGTGATTTTCCCGAAAATTTTCCATTGACCTCAGGGCTAATATTTTACGATGTATTAGTATTAACTTTAAGCCGTAATATATTTGGAACAAGATCATGCAAATATTTGTCAGAAGCCGGCCCCTTGCAATAAAATACAAAATATAAATTATAATTGTTTTAAAGCACAATTTTATAGAAATTTAACGCAAGTATTTACTGTTAAAGGATTTGAAGAAACCAATTTTGCTGATTGAATTTTTAAGTAACCCATCGACACACAAGTGTAAACGTACTGATAACTAAAGAAAAAACATTCCCACTCAAGCAGAGTTGGTGTGTGTGTGTGTGGTGGTACAATTAATAGTTTAATGTGTGTGCGCCACAATGAGTTTATGGATGCAATGCGATCCTTTTTGTCCTCATTTATCCATGCGTTAATTTTTCCAATGCAAAACTTTATGTGTAAGGATAAAAAAAAAATTAAAATTATTTTTAATTAAAAATTCTGCTGCTGTTACTTCCGCTGCTACTTCTGCTGCTGCTGCTGTTGCTCACATATCTCTCTTGAATTTATTGATACAAAATTATTTGTTACACAAAAGAAACGAAATTAGTTGATCAGAGGATTTATTGAAAAAGAATTTCAATAACAAATAACCCTTTTTTTTCCTTCTGTGATTTTATTAATAGTTTTTGGTTTTTCCAGTGTGAAGTAGTGGCAATACTTCGATATTTTGTAATAGTTGAATCCACTTTTCAGTATTCAGTATTTTGACATTCAGTTGAAGTGTAAACAAGTATATTTTTAATAGTTGATTAAAAATGGAAAATTTTGTAGCCCAACAAAACAGCATTTGGGCGGTAAGTTATGTTTGAGTAATTTTATTCGGGAAGAAAATAACAGCAGAGAAACTTATCGCTTTTTGTTACAAATTTATGGTGAACATTCCGCCATCACTTAAACAATTGCGACAGTATTGGTTTAGACGACGGTTTAAAAATAATGATTTTGATGTTAGTGATTAGGAACGCGTTGGAGCACCCAAAAAAAATTGAAGACGAAGAATTTCGCAACTTTACTCAGTGAAGATTCATGTTCGCACGGAAGAAGAATTAGCATTGGCATTTGATGTTACCCAAGCACAAGTGTTTCCAAAAGTTCCAAAGAAGATGGGAATGGTCCACATAAATTGACGGAAAAACAAGAAAATCGATAAAAACAATGTGTGAATGTTTGCTTCAAAGACATTTAATTTTGCATCGAATTGTGAATGGTGATGAAAAGTGGATCCATTACGAAAATCCAAAACATTTGAAAAGATGGGTGTGAAGACAGGTGAACCAGGTCCATCGACACCAAAACTCAATATTAATGGTTCTAAGGTTATACTGTGTATCTGGGTGGGACCAATGCTTGGTGTAGTGAACTATGAGCTTCTCAAACCGGGACAAACCATGACTGGTGAACGTTACCGAAAGCAATTAATCCAATTGCATCAAAATCGACCAGAATATGCCATCAGACATGACCGTGTGATTCTGAGAAGCATGATAATGTTAGACCATACGTATCAAGACCTGTTAAAGAAGTACGTTAGAAGCACTTGGCTGGGAAGTCCAACCCCACCCACCATATTCATCAGACAATGCTCCATCAGACTACCATTCCGTTCTGGTCGATGCAGTCAACCCCGTTCTGCACAGCGGTTCAATTCATACGAAGATATGAAAAATGGCTGGATTCATGAATTGCTTTAAAACCTAAAAAGTTCTTGTATGAGGGAATCCATAATTTGCCACAAAGATGTTAGAAATGGTTGTAGTTTCCGATGGCAAATACTTTGAATAAAATATAATGTACCGTTACTTTCAAATAAATGTGTTTTTCTTACCAAAATATCTTCCAAAACTTAGTTATAGGCCCAATAATTCAAAGGAATTATTTAGTTTTTCCTCATGTGTGGAAGATGATTTCTAAAACTATTTCACAAATTATGGGATTTCTGCCATGAATAAAATATGTTCAAAAGTGGTTTAAAAACAGTCGACGCCTTAAGCGATTTTCTTTATTGACACTAAATTTTATAGACGCAAATGTGGTGTGAAATTAATTATTATGTGGCAACAGATTACCGTCCCGATTACTTTCATTTTTAACGAACTACTAATACGATTAACTTTTACTTTCCATTTCGATTGGCTGCGTAACACCCAATTTAGCTTTCGTTCAGTTCCAAATCGAAATGAAATGTCAAAATAATTCAAGAAATTTCCGGTTGAATATTTTCATAATTTTAATTAAATGTGGCAATACTTTTGATTTCGTTAACTGGATTATTTATTTGTAATTGTTTCGAATTTCAGTTCTATTAAAATTCTCAAAGTGAATGGACGCTGCTTTTGTTTCTCATAAACATTCTAAAAGTTATTAACCGCAACAAAATAATTGAATATTTTAAATAGAAATTACTCGAAAATTCGAAATTAATTAAATTGTTATAATTTTTCCGTTAATTTTCGTAAATAAGACAAAAGGAAAAATGAGTGATTCAGAACAAAGTGGAAGTGACGAGACGCAGAATTTATCTGATGATGAAAATTTATTAAAATGCAAAATTTGCAAGGAAATATTTACAACTGAACAAAATTTAAAATCTCACCAAAATAAACATCAAAGATTTAAATGCACTAACTGTTCCAAAACTTTTGGACACAAGTCAAGTTTAGCACGACATATAAAATTACACACCGGTGAAACACCATATAAATGTGATTTTTGTAAGAAAGAATTTGCGTTTAATTCAGGTTTAATCACACATAAAAGAGTGCACACCGGTGAAAAACCATATAAATGTGACATTTGTGAGTATAAATTTGCAGAGAAATCAAATTTAATTAAACATAAAAGAGTGCACACCGGTGAAAAACCATATAAATGTGATATTTGTAACAAAAAATTTTCGCGAAGTTCAGGTTTAATCACACATAAAAGAGTGCACACCGGTGAAACACCATATAAATGTGATTTTTGTAACAAAGAATTTTCGCGAAGTTCAGATTTAATCATACATAAAAGAGTGCACACCGGTGAAACACCATATAAATGTGATTTTTGTAACAAAGAATTTTCGCAAAGTTCAGGTTTAATCATACATAAAAGAGTGCACACCGGTGAAAAACCATATAAATGTGATATTTGTAACAAAAAATTTTCGCGAAGTTCAGGTTTAATCATACATAAAAGAGTGCACACCGGTGAAACACCATATAAATGTGATTTTTGTAGCAAAGAATTTTCGCAAAGTTCAGGTTTAATCATACATAAAAGAGTGCACACCGGTGAAAAACCATATAAATGTGATATTTGTAACAAAAAATTTGCAGACAAATCAAATCTAATTAAACATAAAGTAGTGCACACCGTTGAAAGACCATATAAATGTGATATTTGTGAGAAAGACTTTAATACCCAATCACATCTAATTGCTCATAGAAGAAGGCACATAGGCGATAAACCATGTAACAGCAAAAATGACATTCCTGAAAATATCGTTGAACAACCGAACACAAGCGCATATTTCAACCGAAATAAAAATGATAATATTCATTCGGCGAAACAATACAAAAATAAATTGATGAAAGAATTACCACAAATGAGACAAGAGCTCGATTTAGATGACACTCGGACAAATAAAATTACAATTAAACCTACAAGTGAAAAGAAATATTTATGTACAAAGTGCTCGGCATCATTTAACCATTTATCTGACTTAGATCGGCATTTGAGAATTCACATTGAGTCACAACAACAACTGCAATTACCTTTACAACAGGGGCAGCATCAATATCAATTACCACAACAACAACAACAGCAGCAACAACGCCAACAACAACAACAACAACAACAACAACAACAACAACAACAACAACAACAACAACAACAACAACAACAACAACAACAACAACAACAACAACAACAACAACAACAACAACAACAACAACAACAACAACAACAACAACAACAACAACAACAACAACAACAACAACAACAACAACAACAACAACAACAACAACAACAACAACAACAATTACAACAACAACAACAACTGCTACTACAACAACAACAACAACAACAACAACAACAAGAACAACAACAAGAACAACAACAACCACAAAATTATTATCAGCTTCAACAACAACAACAACAACAACAACAACAACAACAACAACAACAACAACAACAACAACAACAACAACAACAACAACAACAACAACAACAATTACAACAACAACAACAACTGCTACTACAACAACAACAACAACAACAACAACAACAAGAACAACAACAAGAACAACAACAACCACAAAATTATTATCAGCTTCAACAACAACAACAATTACAACAACAACAACAACTGCTACTACAACAACAACAACAACAACAACAACAACAACAACAAGAACAACAACAAGAACAACAACAAGAACAACAACAACAACAACAACAGCAACAACAACAACAACAACAACAACCACAAAATTATTATCAGTTTCAACAACAACAACAACAACAACAACCACAAAATTATTATCAGATTCAACAACAACAACAATTACAACAACAACAACAACTGCTACTGCAACAACAACAACAGCAACAACAACAACAACCACAAAATTATTATCAGCTTCAACAACAACAACAATTACAACAACAACAACAATTGCTACTACAACAACAACAACAACAACAACAACAACAAGAACAACAACAAGAACAACAACAACCACAAAATTCTTATCAGCTTCAACAACAACAACAATTACAACAACAACAACAACTGCTACTACAACAACAACAACAACAACAACAACAACAACAAGAACAACAACAAGAACAACAACAAGGACAACAACAACAACAACAACAACAACAACAACAACAACAACAACAGCCACAACAACAACAACATCAACAACAACCAAGTCTCCCAGATTTATATGACGATGACTTAATGCGCATCCTAAATCAGATGACGTGAAACTGTAATTGCAATTGTTTCAATGCTGACAATGAATTGGGCAACAATTTTGCAAATAAATTATGACGAAAATTATAGAAAAAAATGGAAAGAAAAATTATAATTAGAAATTTTAGAAAATTAAATCAAAATTGACACTTTGAACTTCAAATCAGTTATTCAAAATATTCCAACAAAATTTATTATTACAATTCAAAAAATATTAATTAAAAGATTTATTCTAAAAATTACTCAAAAATTTCGGTTTTAAAATAAATTCTTCAAGAATACATTTTGCAATCGCTTAGAAGCGATTTTTAAAATTGCTATGAAAGATTGGAAATTGTTTAGACTTTAAAATTATGTATGTGAGAATTGGAAATCCGTTAAAACGATGGCTCGTAATTAGAAAATTTGATAATTCATTAAAAGTGATTTTCCCGAAAATTTTCCATTGACCCGACGGGCTAATATTTTACGATGTATTAGTATTAACTTTAAGCCGTAATATATTTGGAACAAGATCATGCAAATATTTGTCAGAAGCCGGCCCCTTGCAATAAAATACAAAATATAAATTATAATTGTTTTAAAGCACAATTTTATAGAAATTTAACGCAAGTATTTACTGTTAAAGGATTTGAAGAAACCAATTTTGCTGATTGAATTTTTAAGTAACCCATCGACACACAAGTGTAAACGTACTGATAACTAAAGAAAAAACATTCCCACTCAAGCAGAGTTGGTGTGTGTGTGCGCCACAATGAGTTTATGGATGCAATGCGATCCTTTTTGTCCTCATTTATCCATGCGTTAATTTTTCCAATGTAAAACTTTATGTGTAAGGATAAAAAAAAAATTAAAATTATTTTTAATTAAAAATTCTGCTGCTGTTACTTCCGCTGCTACTTCTGCTGCTGCTGCTGTTGCTCACATATCTCTCTTTAATTTATTGATACAAAATTATTTGTTACACAAAAGAAACGAAATTAGTTGATCAGAGGATTTATTGAAAAAGAATTTCAATAACAAATAACCCTTTTTTTTCCTTCTGTGATTTTATGAATAGTTTTTGCTTTTTCCAGTGTGAAGTAGTGGCAATACTTCGATATTTTGTAATAGTTGAATCCACTTTTCAGTATTCAGTATTTTGACATTCAGTTGAAGTGTAAACAAGTATATTTTTAATAGTTGATTAAAAATGGAAAATTTTGTAGCCCAAAAAAACAGCATTTGGGCGGTAAGTTATGTTTGAGTAATTTTATTCGGGAAGAAAATAACAGCAGAGAAACTTATCGCTTTTTGTTACAAATTTATGGTGAACATTCCGCCATCACTTAAACAATTGCGACAGTATTGGTTTAGACGACGGTTTAAAAATAATGATTTTTATGTTGGTGATTAGGAACGCGTTGGAGCACCCAAAAAAAATTGAAGACGAAGAATTTCGCAACTTTACTCAGTGAAGATTCATGTTCGCACGGAAGAAGAATTAGCATTGGCATTTGATGTTACCCAAGCACAAGTGTTTCCAAAAGTTCCAAAGAAGATGGGAATGGTCCAAAAGCTATCGTATTGGGTACCACATAAATTGACGGAAAGACAACAAGAAAATCGATAAAAACAATGTGTGAATGTTTGCTTCAAAGACATTTAATTTTGCATCGAATTGTGACTGGTGATGAAAAGTGGATCCATTACGATAATCCAAAACGTTTGAAAAGATGGGTGTGAAGACAGGTGAATCAGGTCCATCGACACCAAAACTCAATATTAATGGTTCTAAGGTTATACTGTGTATCTGGGTGGGACCAATGCTTGGTGTAGTGAACTATGAGCTTCTTAAACCGGGACAAACCATGACTGGTGAACGTTACCGAAAGCAATTAATCCAATTGCATCAAAATCGACCAGAATATGCCATCAGACATGACCGTGTGATTCTGAGAAGCATGATAATGCTAGACCATACGTATCAAGACCTGTTAAAGAAGTACGTTAGAAGCACTTGGCTGGGAAGTCCAACCCCACCCACCATATTCATCAGACAATGCTCCATCAGACTACCATTCCGTTCTGGTCGATGCAGTCAACCCCGTTCTGCACAGCGGTTCAATTCATACGAAGATATGAAAAATGGCTGGATTCATGAATTGCTTTAAAACCTAAAAAGTTCTTGTATGAGGGAATCCATAATTTGCCACAAAGATGTTAGAAATGGTTGTAGTTTCCGATGGCAAATACTTTGAATAAAATATAATGTACCGTTACTTTTAAATAAATGTGTTTTTCTTACCAAAATATCCTCCAAAACTTAGTTATAGGCCCAATAATTTAAAGGAAATTATTTAGTTTTTCCTCATGTGTGGAAGATGATTTCTAAAACTATTTCACAAATTATGGGATTTCTGCCATGAATAAAATATGTTCAAAAGTGGTTTAAAAACAGTCGACGCCTTAAGCGATTTTCTTTATTGACACTAAATTTTATAGACGCAAA